>JABMCL010002450.1:7500-12500 GCA_018857735.1 Alviniconcha marisindica
CCATGACACGGTGCTGGATGTGCTGCTGAAAGCGGGCGCCTGTTCAGAGGTGACGACTGTGGGAAGCTGGACGCCGCTTCTCGTAGCGAGCTGCAACGGCCACGCCCGTGTCGCTCGTCTGCTGCTGGAGTACAAGACCTCCGTTGACCGGCCCCTCGATGACGTCCTGCTGACGGCCCTGCACCTGGCTTGTCGGGAAGGTCACAAGGACGTGGTAGACGTCCTCCTCCTTGGTGGAGCCTCGCCCGACGTCCGTGACAACCACGGGCACAGTCCCCTTCACCACGCTTGCTTGCACGGGCATGCCAGTCTTCTGCCAACGCTGGTGGCTAGAGCGAAAGAGGTCTACAGCAACGAAGGAGAGGCAGAAAGGTTATTGTCTCTGGCGTGCGGACAGGACAACGCCGACGTCGTTAAATGTCTGATAGATTTCATCCCAAGCTTACTGAGCGACGCCCGTGGGCCGACGGCGGTCCATGCAGCGTGTTTCCACGGACAGTGCGCCGCCCTGAAGATACTGCTGGAGCACGGCTTCCCCGCTGACGCACCGGTAGGACCTGACGTCGACCGGGGGGCAGCACCGCTGCACGTCGCCAGCGAGGCGGGACACGATTCAGTTGCAGCCGTTTTGATCCAGTTCGGTGCCAGAGTGGACGTGGCCAACGCAGACGGCGACACACCTCTGCACCTTGCCTGCAGCGAGGGCCGCGTTGGTGCGGCGCGGGTGCTGCTGGACAACGGCTCGGCACACGTGGACACCAAGAACAGCGACGGTCCAACCGCTTTACACGCGGCGGCGGAAAAAGGCTTTGACGAAATTGTGGCACTGCTGCTTGCGTGGAAGGCGGATGTCAACTCGCGGGATTCGGAAGAAAGGACGCCACTGTATCTTGCCCGCAGCCACAAGGAAGTGGACATTCTTCTCGCCAACAACGCAGACCCGAACATTGCCACTTGTCAAGGCAGAACGTTGTTGCATGATGCCTGTGGCTGGGGCCAAGAGCGGATCGTTCGCAGTCTTCTGCTGGCCCACGTCGACACAGAGGCGAGAGACAGCAGCGGCCAGACGCCGCTGATAAAAGCTTGTCGAGCCAGAAAGAACAGAGCTACCGTCGTCAAGTTGTTGCTGGAGAGTGGCGCTAACGTGAACGCGGGTGACGGTGCCGGGGTGACCCCCGTTCACATCGCCTGTAGCCTGGGCGATGTGGACCTCCTCCAGCTGTTGATCCAACACGGCGGTGACGTGGACCGTTCCGACAAGGACGGTGAAAGGCCGCTGCACAAAGCCTGCATCCGAGGTCACGCAGCGGTGGCGGCCGCGCTGCTCGGCGCCGGTGCTGACGTCAGTGGTGTGGACAACGACGGCAACACGGCGCTTCACCACGCCGCCTCCAGCCTGCAGCCCGACGTGGCCAGGGTGCTGCTGGAGCACGGGGCGTCCTGCAGAAGGCGAAACGAGGCCGGAGTGTCGCCCCTCCGTCTGACGCAGGACATGAAGCTGGCGGAACCCAGCTACAGCGGCCACTCCGCCCACTTTCGTCCCCAGGGTGGGACCCACTTTCGTCCTGTCATGATCCAGGGTGGGACCCACTTTCGTCCTGTCATGATCCAGGGTGGGACCAGACCGCCGCCCGCTCAGCACGCCCGCATGCAGAGTGCAGAATCCCTCCTGCAAGGAGTGTTGGAAAGCAAACAAAGAAAGGAGGCTGAAGAGAACGAAGAAAGAAGGCGCAAGCTTGAGAAGAGGACGGAACTGCTGTTCTGCTTCACGGATTACGATCAGCGTTCCGCCCAAAATGTGCCGACTTCTGCGGTTCAAAGCTCCGACCGGAACGCCCATGCGGAAAGCTCTACCGACCGTGCTGAGAATGGTTCACAGCCAGCAACCAGGAGAGAAGCAGGAGAGGAAGGAGAGGAAAGCAGAACGGTGGACGTAGCCGCGAGGCAAGACTACCTTGGGAAAGTTCATCAAGAACAAAAAGGTCAAGAGATGGGAACAACTGACGGAAGAACGAAGGTAACAGTGGAACAAAGAAAAGGACCAGAGCGCAATGACATTACAGAAGGAGACAGCGCAGCAAAACAATCGGACGCAATGGCTTCGGATGAAGAAAGAGAGGAAGGCATGACGACACAAGCCAATTCAACAACGACCAAGGAGGACACGGTCGACCTGGAGTGCGGGAAAAGCCACAGAACAGTAGACGATGAGGCTTGCAGCGAAGGATGGAGGCAGTCCCAGACATCCGTCGTTGAGCGGCAAACGAGCGACGCGAACTCTGGTCTCGCTTCCGGCGTGCGAGGACCGGCTGCTGGCCGTCAGTCGGTACAACGGCTGTCTGACGAAGACTGCACCGACCCTTTGCACGCAGCTTGCTTCCACGGCAACACCGCCCTGGTTCTGCATCACCTTCAGACACTCAACGACGTCAACGTTGCCAGCCGGGCGGGCCGCATGGCGCTGCACTACGCGTGTGCCGGCGGTCAGGACGACGTGGCGGCGCTGCTGCTGAGGCTGGGCGCGGACCGCGCGGCACGGGACAGCTCCGGCAGCTGCCCCCTGCACAGCGCCTCCTTCCACGGCCGCCTCAGCACCGTGGACCTCCTGCTGACCCGCGGGGTCCGCGTCAACGCCGTGGACGAGGCAGGAAGGAGCGCGCTTCACCTGGCCGCTTCCCGCGGCCACGGGCTGGTGGCTGCAGTCCTGCTGGCCCGTGGCGCTCACCTTGACGCCCCTGACCACCGTGGAAACTCGCCTCTGATCTTGGCGGCTTCCGGCGGCCACACCCAAGTCTGCGTCCTCCTCCTCAACGCTGGCGCCGACCCTGACCGAGCGAACGAGTCGAGTGAGAGTGCCCGCAGTCTGGTGAAGTCCGAAACGCACCCACTGCTGGCCACGGTGATGACCAGGCACACCTCCGCTGGACTGCGTCCGCCTGGAGCGACAGGCCGGAAAGCAGACGGGTTTGAGACGTGAGTCAGCGTCTACCTGCTTGCTTCTCTGCTGTCTCCATCGGCGGTCATCTAGACTGCCTCGGCTTCTTCGGATCTTTTCGCAGCATGAATCTTACACTGACCTTAAAGCCCGTTCTTAATTGGGCGAATGTTTCTTCGCGAACCTAGTTGGAAGTATTCGGCGAAGCTAGTTGGTTCTTAACTGGGCGAACTCTTCTTCGCGAACCTAGTTGGAAGTATTCGTCGAAGCTATATTCGGGGTCCAAAAAGCTTCGCTCAACATGTTCTGGGAACATTCACCCTATTCGACGATCATTGCCTCTGGTTGGCTGAGAGCAGAGCTCTCCTGTGGATGAAGAAAAAGTAAAAATAAAAATGGATGACGGTGTCGCTAGGTTCTCCACTCGCTTCGGAGGGAATTTGTTTATTTGCTGACTTGTGGGAGGCGCAGCCTTGTCTCGGAGACCCAGAATGAGATAGTAGTTAGTTGAATTACCCTGTGAGGGATGATGAAAGTATGCTGACTTGACCTGACTTGACTTTAGCCTACATTTTCGATCATGCTGTCTGCTGCGCGTCTGCCGCAAGTTCGGGCCGAAGCTTGCATCTCATTACAAGCCAGTTGAGAACGAAGTAAAGTTTGGACTGTCCGAACCATGTTCGGCGAACAAAAAGTTCAATTAAGAAACGAATCATAGTTCGTCGAACTGTCCGAAGTATGTTCGGCGAACAAACATTCGCCCAGTTAAGAACGGGCTTTAGACTGCTATAACACGCCGCATGGATCTTACACTGACCTTAAGACTGCTATAACACGCCCGTTCCAGCAAACGGGTGCAGTTTATAAAAGCACAATCATCTTCCGCTTTTCACATCAAAGGAGCTGAAATCGAAGGTGACCCTGTTGATGAGGTATCGTCCTCTGACACAGTACAATATCTGCCAGTATACGTGTACTCAATCGATACACACGGGACCGTAGCTGGGCGCAGCTTTAACTATCTGCACTTTACTCTTACCGCTGTAAAAAAAAGACAGAGAAAAAAGAGGAACATTTAAAGAGACAGACAGACATAGACAGACACAGAGTAAAAATCTCAAAAGAAAATTGAACAGCTATTCTGATTTAAGCTCTTTTTTTTTCCATGTTCAACAAGATACCAACAGTAGGCAGCCCTGTTTACGGGAACATATTAGCTGCATTATTTCTCCCGTTTTTCACTTCCGCTATGGACTTGTGCCAACGTCTGGTAAAACGGACGCTGGTGTCTTTCTCTGTGCGACTTACTACAGCAGAAGCCTTGATGCGACACTGTGGCGAGGGGTGGGGTGGCACTGTGGCGTGGGGAGGGGGGATGTAGCCAGTGCATGTTTAGTTCGCTGTCTGCTATCCTTGGGTTAATATTATTATCCTCCCGGAGTGGCATGCCCCAGATAGCTTGCCAGATGCAAGTTAATGTCTTCCTGGAGTGCCATGTCCCAAACAACTTGTCAGATGCAAGTTGAGTTTGGTCCGCTTTTGATTTTGATCAATCTAACTCTTGGACAGTCCTCTCTGTTATTCAATGTTTCCTGTTTGAATGAATAGATAAAAAATGTATATATGGCGCTATGCACACACATTCTTATGAGTACATAACACATCCCATCCCCCGATAGTGCAACCATACATAGTAGTTAAATGCAGAAATGCAGAGTTGTGCGTGCTTGTTTGCTTGCTTGGTCGATTGGCATTTCGTGTTATTTTGTATGTCACGTCGTTTCTTTACCTTGGCTTACTTTCATATTGGAGTTCGAATTCTATGGCGCATTTTTAAACTTCCATTTTTTCCTAGGCCTCTTCTATCTTTTTGTTTGATCTCTTAACAGGCTAGACCTGACTCCACCCAGCCCTTCCCTCTACCCCCCCCCCCCCCCCCCCCCCCTACTTACCCCCTTCCCCCACTTACCTGCCCCACCCCGGGGGATCAAAAGAGCAAATTAAAGATGCTTTCGTTCATGAGGTACACACGACGATATGACACATGTATCAAAACATTGCTGTT
>JABMCL010002450.1:22500-25000 GCA_018857735.1 Alviniconcha marisindica
GACCACATCATTAGTTGGTGAATCTTTGGTAATTCAGTCAATATATGACCGCATCAATAGTGAATCTCTAGTCAATCAGTCAATATATGATCACATCAAAATCAGTGAATCTCTAGTCAACATATGACAACATCAATAGTTAGTGATAATCAATCAGTCAACATATGACCAGATCAATAGTTAGTGACAGTCAGTCAGTCAACATATGACCACATCAATAGTTGGTGATAGTCAGTCAACATATGACCACATCAATAGTTAGTGACAGTCAGTCAGTCAACATATGACAACATCAATAGTGATAGTCAGTCAACATATGACCACATCAATAGTTAGTGATAGTCAGTCAACATATGACCACATCAATAGTTAGTGACAGTCAGTCAGTCAACATATGACCACATCAATAGTTAGTGATAGTCAGTCAACATATGACCACATCAACAGTCAGTGAATCTCTTAGTCATTCAGTCAACATATGACCACATCAACAGTTAATGAATCTCTTAGTCATTCAGTCAGCATATGACCACATCAACAGTTAATGAATCTCTTAGTCATTCAGTCAACATATGACCACATCAACAGTTAATGAATCTCTTAGTCATTCAGTCAACATATGACCACATCAACAGTTAATGAATCTCTTAGTCATTCAGTCAGCATATGACCACATCAACAGTTAATGAATCTCTTAGTCATTCAGTCAACATATGACCACATCAACAGTTAATGAATCTCTTAGTCATTCAGTCAGCATATGACCACATCAACAGTTAATGAATCTCTTAGTCATTCAGTCAACATATGACCTCATCAACAGTCAGTGAATCTCTGGTCAGCATATGACCACATCAATAGTTAGTGAATCTCTAGTCAATCAGTCAATATATGATTACATCAATAGTTAACAGCGAATCTCCAGTCAATCAGTCAATACAGGACCATATAAATAGTGAATAAGTCATTCAGTCAATACAGGACCATAATTATAAATAGTGAATCTCCAGTCATTCAGTCAATACAGCACCATATAAATAGCGAATCAGTCATTCAGTCAATACAGGACCATATAAATAGTGAATCAGTCAGTCAGTCAATACAGGACCATTTCAATAGCTAGTTAACCTCCAGTCAATCTGTCACTTAATACATAAACATATCTATAGTTAGTGAAACTCCAGTTAATCAGTCAGTCCATACATTGCCGCATCAATAGTTAGTGAATCTCTATCAATTCCTCAATAGTTAGTAAATCTCTATTGATTAATCAATAGTTAGTGAATCTCAAGTTGATCGGTCCATACATCACTGAAACAATGGTAATGAATCTCCAGTCAATCTGTCAATCAATGCATGCATTACCGAATCAATGGTTAGCTAATCTCCAGTCAGTCAATGCAATACTGAATCAATAGTTAGTCAATCTCCAGTCAATAGTCAATCCCCAGTCAGTCAGCGCAATACTAAATCAATAATTAGTCAATCTACAATCAACGCATTACTGAATCATTAGTTAGTCAATCTACAATCAACGCATTACTAAATCAATAGTTAGTCAATCTACAATCAACGCATTACTGAATCAGTAGTTAGTCAATCTCCAGTCAATCAACGCGTTACTGGATCAATAGTCAGTCATAATTATTGAATCAATTTCCAGTCAGTCAACACATTACTGAATCAATAGTCAATCTCCAGTCAATCAACGCATTACTGAATCAATAGTCAATGATCAGTCAGTCAACGCATTACTGAATCAATAGTTAATCAATCTACAGTCAATCACCGCATTACTGAGTCAACCGTTAGTCAATCTCCAGTCAGTCAACGCATTACTAAATCAATAGTTAATCAATCTACTGTCAATCAACGCATTACTGAGTCAACCATTAGTCAATCTCCAGTCAGTCAACGCATCACCCACCTGTATTCGTCAGCTTTCGCTACAAGCACATGTTTATATTGACACCCATTCTTAATAATCAAGTAAACAACTGAAGGAGAAACAATTTGACTCTCTGGAAAATTCCACACCTACCTTGCTTCAATTTTGTTTTGTCACGGCTATTAAAATGTTGGACTGGACGAGAAAGCAGAAGCAATACGGTAACCTGTTTGATGAGTGTTGTTCGCGTTCATGAACGTGTCACACATGTTTAGAAATAGTAATAACACAACAGAACACACTTTGCATACATTGAGATGATGATAAACTACGAATAAAAACACACCGCTGTTGATCATAGGGTAGCTTAGTCACACTGAGACGGCTGCGCCGACGGACTTCTCAGAAATTCCGAAGCGGGTGGAAATACAAAGGGACAGAACTGCGCAGCAGTGAAGTCCGCTTGAGTTCCATAGGCATGATCATCACAGGAGCTCCGGTTACCGGCCTCAAGACTTCATTGGGCAAACATGTGATGTTGATATGATGTGATGTTGATATGATGTGATGTTGATATGGTGATATGATGTGTGTATGCTCATAATGTACAAC
>JABMCL010002450.1:30000-42500 GCA_018857735.1 Alviniconcha marisindica
CCCCAGTTGCTACAGTCCCTCCACAGGCGGGTAGCCCTCAATCCCCAGTTGCTACAGTCCCTCCACAGGCGGGTAGCCCTCAATCCCCAGTTGCTACAGTCCCTCCACAGGCGGGTAGCCCTCAATCCCTAGTTGCTAGTCCCTCCACAGGCGGGTAGCCCTCAATCCCCAGTTGCTAGTCCCTCCACAGGCGGGTAGCCCTCAATCCCCAGTTGCTAGTCCCTCCACAGGCGGGTAGCCCTCAATCCCCAGTTGCTAGTCCCTCCACAGGCGGGTAGCCCTCAGTCCCCAGTTGCTACAGTCCCTCCACAGGCGGGTAGCCCTCAATCCCCAGTTGCTAGTCCCTCCACAGGCGGGTAGCCCTCAGTCCCCAGTTGCTAGTCCCTCCACAGGCGGGGGTCGTCAACAGACTAAAAACAACATTTTACCAACAATGCAACGCGGCGTGACGTCAAAAACTCGAAGCTGATTGGACACCCCGTGACAACACTGTTGTTCAGGTCCAAAGTTCGTTAAAAGCAGAAGTCAGCGACCCAATGACGCCTTCCCATTCAGACTGGCCTTCCTCGTCTTTCTTGCTATGGTGTGATGTTGATATGGTGTGATGGTGTGATGTTGATATGGTGATATGATGTGATGTTGATATGATGTGATGTGTTGATATGTTGATATGATGTGATGTTGATATGATGTGATGTTGATATGGTGATATGACATGATGTGATGTTGATATGATGTAATGTTGATATGGTGATATGATGTGATGTTGATATGATGTAATGTTGATATGGTGATATGATGTGATGTTGATATGATGTGATGTTGATATGACGTGATGATGAGGCTATTTGCCCTTCATACATTTGGGCCGAGACAAAACAATATAGATTTTTAAAAATCTGAGGTTGTTTTACATTTTCATACACCAAATCCCTGCTATGGATTTTATTTAACAACTGTCCTAATTATTTCATTTTGAGTTTTAGTATGCGTTATTATTAGTTATTGTACAAGGTTTGTTCCGCTATAGACATGACTGTTTCAGCTTAGTTGTGGCTGGCCTGTTGGGGTCCTCACTAAAGCATGCGCTACAAAATTCAGTTTTCCTGTGACTGCCTTTGTGACTTTGGGGATGGTTTCTTTGAGTGCGCATGCTTCATAAATCGGATGTTACGATCTGCATCTGACACACGAACCTTTGTCACCCCCCGTGTAAACACAAAAACATTTGGTGAAAGATCTTTTTCTTATGCTGGCCCATCTGTCTGGAACAATTTGCCTCAAACACTCCGCCACTCTGATTCTACCTCCTCTTTCAAAGCCGCACTCAAGACGCACCTGTTTAATAATTATTTCTAAACTGTTTTTCACAGCCCTGCCATCCCCTCGTTTCGATGCTGTGTGTGTGTGTGTGTGTGTGTGTGTGTGTGTGTGTGTGTGTGTGTGTGTGTGTGTGTGTCGTGTGCGTGTGTGTGTGTGTGTGTGTGTGTGTGTGTTAGTGTTATGGTAAAGCGCCTTGTGCTGCCACCTTGTGTGGTAGATGGGCGCTTTAGAAATCCTCTTTATTATTATTATTATGTGCAGGATGCTTGCAACCGCCTTTGCAAAACTGAGAACATTAGTGCGTGTGTGTGTGTGTGTGTGTGTGTGTGTGGTGTGTGTGTGTGTGTGTGTATGCGCTTTGTAACGAGTGGCAAAAGAGCTCAAGAACGCAGGTCATACGTGCAATATTGTCAGTCTTGGCCTGAGCTTCCCAGCTGACCTTTACAACTGTGAAGCTAACAGAGTAATAACGGGAATTCCCGCTGTGCCTACATGACGTGGCTCTGTCTATGGCAACACGAACATCGACTGCATAGGTTCGCACACTAGTCAGCTGTGGATCTCGCTAATGGATCGTTTCAGATTTGATGTACAACGTCAGAAGAACTAGGCTGAACGATCCCGGCAATGCCGCAATCACGAAGAGGAGGGTGGAAGAGTGACGGAATTTTAACCGTCGGGTTGCTGGCCCATTCCTGAGGATCGCCGTCCACTTCAACCAGAACTCACTCGGTGTTCGTTCATCATCAGCGTTCACTTCTGCACACTTCATTCACGGTCAGCGTTCACTTCTGGACATTTTTTAAAAATTATCAACGTTCAGTTCTGGACACTTCATTATCAAGCGTTGAGTCGTCGGCACCACAAGAAGGTAGGTGGGTTGACATCACGCTGTCAGTGTCGACGTTCCAGGCTCTATTGCCGTCAGTGAGACAACAGACCTGGGCCGAACCGCCGGCTTTGGGCGCGTTCCGTTTGTTGACGATGATCATGCATCGTTGTTGTCACTGTTGCTGTTGTTGTTTGTGTTGGTGTTGGTCAGTTGGGGTCAGTGTTGTTGTCAATGTTGCTGTTTCTGTTTGTGTTGGTGTTGGTCAGTTGGGGTCAGTGTTGTTGTCACTGTTGCTGTTGTTGTTTGTGTTGATGTTGGTCAGTTGGGGTCAGTGTCGTTGTCACTGTTGCTGTTGCTGTTTGTGTTGGTGTTGGTCAGTTGGGGTCAGTGTTGTTGTCACTGTTGCTGTTGCTGTTTGTCAGTGTTGGTGTCGGGGGCCCGCGGCACAGCAGTGTTGGTCAGTTAGGTCACCGAACGGCCATTACCATCCACGCTGTAGGTCCAAGTGGAGGGTTCCACTGTTCTGGTAGGAAGCGGTCCTGATTTTCACCTCCATCAGTAACACTACTGAACAGTCATACCCGTCTGGCGGCTGGCTGTCGGCGGCATGTTTCTACGGTATTCCCTACCCCCTTCCTCACGCACATACACAAACACTCTTAGTTGAAACTCTATTCACGTGTGTGTGTGTGTGTGTTGTGTGTGTGTGTGTGTGTGTGTGTGTGTGTGTGTGTGTGTGTGTGCGCGTGTGTGTGTGTGTGTGTGTGTGTTTTAAATCTCATTATTACGAGTACAGCTGTCATAATAATGAGACTAATATAAAATATATATATATATATAAATAAGCCGTTGTTCTGTCAATGCACAGTCGGCAGCACCCATTGAGAATAGGCTTCAGTTAGATTCCTGCCCTACGGAGCTTAGATAGGCCTATCGTTGGGAGACAGGTCCTGAAAAGATTAATAATATATTATCATTACCATCGTTATTATTTGTATTATTATTGTTGTCGATTGCAATAACAACAACAAAAGAAGCACCACAAACTTGCCGTGAACCTTTGCTTGAGTGTGCGTGCTTGTGTGTGTGTGTGTGTGTGTGTGCGTGCGTGCGTGCGTGCGTGGTGTGTGTGTGTGTGTGTGTGTGTGTGTGTGTGTGTGTGTGTGTGTGTGTGTGTGTGTGTGTGTGTGTGACAGACAGACAGACAGAGAAAGACAGACAGACAGACAGACAGAGACAGACAGAGAGAAAGACAGAGAGGGAGAGAGAGACAGACAGACAGACAGAGACAGAAAGAGAGAGACAGAGAGAGACAGAGAGAGAGAGAGACAGAGAGAGGCCTAGGTGTTGACAGAGACAGACAGAGAGAGACAGAGAGACAGAGAGAGGCCTAGGTGTTGACAGAGACAGCACACAATGGTTTGGCGGCCTCCCGCAGCCCACGCCTCAGCTGAACAATGTGTGGAAATTAGCGACAGTTGCTTTCCGTCAGCCAGTAGCCCCTGCCGGCACAATGCGCTTCACGACGGGGCTTCTCCTGCTGGTTCTCACCCAACTGCTGCCGTCCTCCGCCTCCCCGGCCAGCCACAGTGATACCGGTAACGGCAGTGCCACCACCACCATCACCGATGATAACAGCACCAGCAAGAAGGACGGCCATCGCCAGGTAAGTTACAAGCTGACCGGGCGTCCCTTAGTCACGCACACTGCAGCCGCCACACACACAGCCCCCTCCAGTCAGGCCCGTCTCGTATCAGCACACCACGAGTCAGACGACAGTCTCAATGTGTCCACCCCCCGCGCCCTCTTCAGGCCACCCGGGGCTCCACCCCCACCCCCACCCACCACTCCGCCATACCTACCCCACCTCCATATCCAACCTCACCTCCCCCCCCCCCAATCCCCTCTCCCCACCACCCCACACCCACCACTCCGTCCCCCAACCTCACCCCACATCCTGCCCCCCTCTCTCTCTCCTTTACCCAAAACTAGACATACAAAATTCTGCATGATTATACACCAATCTCATTACCCTCGGTTCTGTCTAACCTTTCGGAAAGACATGTTCATAGACACCTAGTCACCTATCTGGAGACACGAGACTTTTTTCATCCACTTCAGTCAGGCTTCCGCCGTAAACACTCTCGCAATACCACACTTGCACGATTGACAGATTCATGGCTTTCAACTATAAATATATCAGACCTGTCCGGAGATGTCTTTGTCGGACTTAAAATAGAATTCGATCTTGTTCATCACAGAATCTTACTCTCAAACCTTTCTGCCTACTTAAACAGTTTGAAATCACTGCCTTTTTTCTCTTCATACCTTAAAAATAGTGTACAACGTATCTTTATCCGAGGCTCCTACTCGTCTGAAGGAATTGCTAAATATGGTGTACCACAAGGGTCAGTCTTGGGACCTGTACTCTTCTGCATCTATATTAATTATTACCTCTGCATATACCATCGCATTCTGCAGAATGTCATATGCTCGCGGATGACACCACACTTCACACAACAGGAAAAACATTGTGCAAATTCAAAAAACGCTACAGCTTTGTCCTGATCGTATTTCAGTGTGGTGCAACACTAATCACATGCTGATTAATCCTGTAAAAACAAAGTCAATGGTAATTACTACACGACAAAAGTACCAGCTCTCAGACTTGTCATTGAGGCTGTCATTGGATGGTCAGAATATTGAAAATGTAACTGAACATCGCCTACTAGGTCTCATTGTCGACAACAAATTTCGATGGCAAACCCAGATCGAACACATAATGCAAAAGCATGTCAAAAACAACAACTGTTTCTTCTTTCTCAGTTGCAACATATCATCATCGACACCAGAAACATCTTCTACAACGCTCACATTAAACCTCACATCGATTACGCGTCAGTAGTGTGGGATGGCTGTGGCGAAGTACACTTTAAAAAAAACCTGAACTCCATACATCGAAGGGCAGGCAAATTAATTCTTCCCGATCCTTCCCTATCTACAGAACAAAAGATGAGTGTACTTAAAATTTTAAACTTACCGCAACAGCTCACTTACAATAAAGGAGTATTTATGCATTGAGCTCTTAATAATGATTCCCCAAACTACCTTGCACAACCCTTCATTAGTCACCAGTCCCACTACACTAACTCCAGGAATAACCTCTACGTGCCAAGGCCAAGACTTGACTTGTTTAAAACTAGCGTATCCTTCGCTGGAGCGTCCCTCTGGAACTCCCTGCCTCAAAACAAAAAATCCTGTATTTCTCTTCCTTGTTTCAAACGTAATCTGCACAAATATATGTCTGAGAATAACCTCTCATCAAATTTGGACGGATTTGTTTTTAATCACATGTTTGCCTAAAAATTTGATTGTTTTATATACATGAAATAAATTTATTTCCGATGTTTGTGCACATCTGTAGGAACTCTGTGAAACTGCATTAATCAATTGCTTATTCGTACTTATAATATCTGTTTGTGGTATAGTCGTGTTTATTTGTGTTTGTAGTATAGCAAGGACTGGCTGCTAGATAGGTCCAAATGGACCTAACGCTACTATCCTTGAGTATTAAAGTTTTCTAGTTCGAGTTCGAGTTCTCGTGTACGTGTGTACGTTTTATTCATTTTTCTTTTGGGAGTGGATAAATTAGAGAGTACAAAGGGTGCTTGTCAAACTTTCGATTTAATCAGTTCCTTGCATGGTAACCTCATCGAGTGATATATGCTTGAGCTTCTTCGATTTTGAACACTTGCTCTGTTTGTCGGAAAGAAAGTATAAAATTGTCTCTCTCTTTCTCTGGCATTTTATTCTTTCATACGGAGAAAATGAAGCGTGTGATCTTCGCCTCTGTGCCAGAATGGAAAAAGGAGTAAAACTGATGCGCTTCCACCGACATGAAAATGAAAAGTATTCTTGTGTGTGTGTGTGTGTGTGTGTGTGTGTGTGTGTGTGTGTGTGTGTGTGTGTGTGTGTGTGTGTGTGTGTTTGTGTGTGTGTGTGTGTGTGTGTTGGGTGGGGGTGTGGTGTGGTACAACAGGAGCCAGAGTACAACGCATTGTACGGGATTCCCTGTGAGGCGGGGCACCCGTGCAGTAAGGACGAGTGGTGTAACCCGACCCAGCGGTGTCGTCCCTGCGCCGACCTGCAGCCCTGGTGCCACCTCACCCTCACCATCCACCGCAACTACACTGCCTGTGAGGGCTACTGCTATCGTGAGTAACGATAATCCACCATGCATGTCTCACCGCCAATTATACTGATCCAGGTCTGTAAGAAAAGAACCAACTGCAGATGCTCACACACACACACACACACCACACACACACACACGCACACACACACACACACACACACACACACACACACACACACACACACACACACACACACCAAACTATCACAGCAGTCACCACAATAGCAACCTTTGGTCACGTGACGTTTTACACTGTGAACTTCAAAGTGGCTGACACCCGTGTCAAAATGACGACAGTGTGGAGGTACTGAGGAAAGACTGGCGGGGACTCCGCGCTCTGCCCTGTATGTTTACAGCCAGCTTCATTACAGTCGCTAGACACCGTGTTTACAGCTTCATTACAGTCGCTAGACACTGTGTTTACAGCTTCATTACAGTCGCTAGACACTGTGTTTACAGCTTCATTACAGTCGCTAGACACCGTGTTTACAGCCAACTTCATTACAGTCGCTAGACACCGTGTTTACAGCCAGCTTCATTACAGTCGCTAGACACTGTGTTTACAGCTTCATTACAGTCGCTAGACACTGTGTTTACAGCTTCATTACAGTCGCTAGACATCGTGTTTACAGCCAGCTTCATTACAGTCGCTAGACACTGTGTTTACAGCCAGCTTCATTACAGTCGCTAGACATCGTGTTTACAGCCAGCTTCATTACAGTCGCTAGACTGTGTTTACAGCTTCATTACAGTCGCTAGACACCGTGTTTACAGCCAGCTTCATTACAGTCGCTAGACACCGTGTTTACAGCCAGCTTCGAGTCATTACAGTCGCTAGACACTGTGTTTACAGCCAGCTTCATTACAGTCCCTAGACACCGTGTTTACAGCCAGCTTCATTACAGTCGCTAGATACCGTGTTTACAGCCAGCTTCGAGTCATTACAGTCGCTAGACACCGTGTTTACAGCCAGCTTCATTACAGTCGCTAGACACCGTGTTTACAGCCAGCTTCATTACAGTCGCTAGACGCTGTGTTTACAGCCAGCTTCATTACAGTCGCTAGACACCGTGTTTACAGCCAGCTTCATTACAGTAGCTAGACGCTGTGTTTACAGCCAGCTTCATTACAGTCGCTAGACATCGTGTTTACAGCCAGCTTCATTACAGTCGCTAGATACCGTGTTTAAAGCCAGCTTCGAGTCATTACAGTCGCTAGACACCGTGTTTACAGCCAGCTTCATTACAGTCGCTAGACACCGTGTTTACAGCCAGCTTCATTACAGTCGCTAGATACCGTGTTTACAGCCAGCTTCGAGTCATTACAGTCGCTAGACACCGTGTTTACAGTCAGCTTCATTACAGTCGCTAGACACCGTGTTTACAGCCAGCTTCATTACAGTCGCTAGACACTGTGTTTACAGCCAGCTTCATTACAGTCGCTAGACACTGTGTTTACAGCCAGCTTCATTACAGTCGCTAGACACCGGGCAGCTGTCACATGTCTGCCATTTGTGCAGGCTATGAGGCGGAGAAAACCAAAAGATGTGAAAGGGAGAAAATGGAAGGTCGAGAGAAAATCGATGAACTGGAGGCCAGTCTGGAGGAAGCAGGTACGGTATTTTTGGAGTCTAATAAAAGAGTGAGAGATGTGGGATCGGAGAAGGAGAGTGGTGAGGACAGTCTGGAGGAAGCAGGTACGGTATTTTTGGAGTCTAATAAAAGAGTGAGAGATGTGGGATCGGAGAAGGAGAGTGGTGAGGCCAGTCTGGAGGAAGCAGGTACGGTATTTTTGGAGTCTAATAAAAGAGTGAGCGATGTGGGATCGGAGAAGGAGAGTGGTGAGGCCAGTCTGGAGGAAGCAGGTACGGTATTTTTGGAGTCTAATAAAAGAGTGAGCGATGTGGGATCGGAGAAGGAGAGTGGTGAGGCCAGTCTGGAGGAAGCAGGTAGGGTATTTTTGGAGTCTAATAAAAGAGTGAGCGATGTGGGATCGGAGAAGGAGAGTGGTGAGGCCAGTCTGGAGGAAGCAGGTAGGGTATTTTTGGAGTCTAATAAAAGAGTGAGCGATGTGGGATCGGAGAAGGAGAGTGGTGAGGCCAGTCTGGAGGAAGCAGGTAGGGTATTTTTGGAGTCTAATAAAAGAGTGAGCGATGTGGGATCGGAGAAGGAGAGTGGTGAGGCCAGTCTGGAGGAAGCAGGTACGGTATTTTTGGAGTCTAATAAAAGAGTGAGCGATGTGGGATCGGAGAAGGAGAGTGGTGAGGCCAGTCTGGAGGAAGCAGGTAGGGTATTTTTGGAGTCTAATAAAAGAGTGAGCGATGTGGGATCGGAGAAGGAGAGTGGTGAGGCCAGTCTGGAGGAAGCAGGTAGGGTATTTTTGGAGTCTAATAAAAGAGTGAGCGATGTGGGATCGGAGAAGGAGAGTGGTGAGGCCAGTCTGGAGGAAGCAGGTAGGGTATTTTTGGAGTCTAATAAAAGAGTGAGCGATGTGGGATCGGAGAAGGAGAGTGGTGAGGCCAGTCTGGAGGAAGCAGGTAGGGTATTTTTGGAGTCTAATAAAAGAGTGAGCGATGTGGGATCGGAGAAGGAGAGTGGTGAGGCCAGTCTGGAGGAAGCAGGTACGGTATTTTTGGAGTCTAATAAAAGAGTGAGCGATGTGGGATCGGAGAAGGAGAGTGGTGAGGCCAGTCTGGAGGAAGCAGGTACGGTATTTTTGGAGTCTAATAAAAGAGTGAGCGATGTGGGATCGGAGAAGGAGAGTGGTGAGGCCAGTCTGGAGGAAGCAGGTAGGGTATTTTTGGAGTCTAATAAAAGAGTGAGAGATGTGGGATCGGAGAAGGAGAGTGGTGAGGCCAGTCTGGAGGAAGCAGGTAGGGTATTTTTGGAGTCTAATAAAAGAGTGAGCGATGTGGGATCGGAGAAGGAGAGTGGTGAGGCCAGTCTGGAGGAAGCAGGTAGGGTATTTTTGGAGTCTAATAAAAGAGTGAGAGATGTGGGATCGGAGAAGGAGAGTGGTGAGGCCAGTCTGGAGGAAGCAGGTAGGGTATTTTTGGAGTCTAATAAAGGAGTGAGAGATGTGGGATCGGAGAAGGAGAGTGGTGAGGCCAGTCTGGAGGAAGCAGGTAGGGTATTTTTGGAGTCTAATAAAAGAGTGAGCGATGTGGGATCGGAGAAGGAGAGTGGTGAGGCCAGTCTGGAGGAAGCAGGTAGGGTATTTTTGGAGTCTAATAAAAGAGTGAGAGATGTGGGATCGGAGAAGGAGAGTGGTGAGGCCAGTCTGGAGGAAGCAGGTAGGGTATTTTTGGAGTCTAATAAAAGAGTGAGAGATGTGGGATCGGAGAAGGAGAGTGGTGAGGACAGATGGAGGAGAAAAAGAGGCCGAGAGAGAGACACACACGAACACAGGGAGCAGGAGAGAAGGGGAGGGATAAAGAGAGAGATGGAAAGAACGAGAAAGAAGGAAAGAACGGCAGAGAGAGACGGACAGAGACTGAGAGACAGACAGGCAGAGACGGGGGAGAAGAGAGAGAGAGAGAGAGAGAGAGGATGGACAGACAGAGAAATGGAGGAGGAAGAAGGAAGGAAGGGGAGGAAGCAGAGATAGGGGTGGAGAGAGATGGTAGAATGAAAGAGGATGGAGGAGAGAGACAGCGATACAGACAGAGTGGGTGAAGGGAAAGCGAGAGAGGCGGGTGGAGGCGGGGTGGGGAGGGGGCAAAGGAGAGGGGAAGAGGAAGAGGGACGAGGAGAGGGAGAGGGAAAGAGAGAGGGGGGGGGGCAAGAGGAGGGGAAGAGGGAGAGGAGAGAGGGAGAGGAAAGAGAGGGGGAGGCAGGGGGGGGAGGGGGAGGGGGAAAGAGAGGGGAAGAGGAAGGGCGACGGGGAGGGGGGGGGAGGGGGGGGAGGGGGGGCAAAGGAGAGGGGAAGAGGAAGAGGGACGAGGAGAGAGGGAGAGGGAAAGAGAGGGGGGAGGGGAGGGGGGGAGGGGGCAAAGGAGAGGGGAAGAGGAGAGGACGAGGAGAGGGAGAGGGAAAGAGAGGGGGGGAGGAGGGGGTGGGGGGGAGGGGGCAAAGGAGAGGGAAGAGGAAGAGGGACGAGGAGAGAGGGAGAGGGAAAAGAGAGGGGGAGGAGGGGGGGGGGAGGGGGCGGAGAGGGAAAGGAGAGGGGAGAGAGAGGGAGAGAGGAGGAGGGAAGAGGGAGAGGGAGGAGGGGGGAGGGGAGGGGGAGAGAGGGAGAGGGAAGAGAGAGGGAAGAGGAGGAGGAGGGGCGAGGGGGAAAGGAGAGGGAAGAGGAGAGGGAGAGGAGAGAGAGGAGAGGAAGGGAGGGGGAGGAGGGGAAGAGAGGGAAGAGGGAACGAGGAGAGAGGGAGGGGAAAGGAAGAGAGGAGAGAGAGGGAAGGAGGGGAGCGGGAAGAGAGCGAGGCTAACGTACTGTATTTTCGTGCATACCTTATTCATAGTAAAAGTCGCCATACACTTCTGTGTTTATAGGATACACTTTGAATGAAACTACCCAACAAGCTGCCATTGAGAGAGCAGCGTGTTCCAGACATCGGGAGGAAATGTCTCAGAAATACCAACACCAGTGTAAGTGTACTTTTGTGCTTAACTCCCCCGTACTTACCCAGTAACTGTCGGACGTCATGCATTGCTTTATTCGTTGGTTTGTTTGAATTACTGTATCAAGCGCAGTTCGAACTGAAGCTGACAATGTCAGTGTATGTGAATGAAAACGGCAGCAAGCGCCATATGATGTGCAGTTTTCATTTAACCTACATAATAAATATATAGGGCCTATTGTCTTTATGAGAAGTTGGACAAAGGCTGCAATGCCCACGTCAGTTTTCAGGTTTTCATGGAAGCATTTCGCGTTCTTGTCAAGTGTGTTGCTACTTGTCAAAGGAAGTAACCTCAGAGCGTGTGAAATTAACGGGAGCATTGTAAAACAAGATCTGGGTGTCCCCGCTGAGACTGGACCTGTCAGTGACGATTTCGCGTGGAACCACGTGTACAGTACGCTACAAAGCGTCTCTTACGGTCTGACACTTCCGGTGGCGTTATGGTCGCTGTCGCCGGGGATGGTGCGGACGCGCGCACTGTGTGCAAGGCGGACCCTACAGTACACCAAGGGAGGGCGTGGGGGACAAAGATATTTATGTCTTCTACATACAATGCAACGGCGCATTAAAAGGACACCCTTAATATTTTAGCATAACTTCTCTAGCCGTTCGACAAAAAACATTCTAAGGGGGCTTGTCCCTTTAACAAATGGTAACATAGTCTTGACAGGAACGTGGAAATCTTCCATAAAACCACAAAGTCGTTAGCTGCTAATTTCACTCCCGACTCAAAATAATAATAATAATAATAATAATAATAATAATAATATTAATATCGGTTGATCTGCAGATTCATCAAACAGGAAACTGCAAGACGACATTTCTCACATCAAGACACTACTCGATGAATACAGAGTCGAGATCGAAAAGCTAAAAGGTCTGTCTGCCTGCCTTCCTTCCTGCCTGTCTGCCTGCTTGTCTGCCTGTCTGCCTGCCTGTCTTTCTGCCTGCCTGCCTGTCTGTCTGTCTGTCTGTCTGCCTGCCTTCCTGCCTGTCTGTCTGTCTGCCTGCCTGCCTGCCTGCCTTCCTGCCTGTCTGTCTGCCTGCCTGCCTGCCTGTCTGCCTTCCTGCCTGCCTGCCTGTCTGTCTGCCTGCCTGCCTGCCTGCCTGTCTGCCTTCCTGCCTGCCTGCCTGCCTGTCTGCCTGCCTGCCTGCCTGCCTTCCTGCCTGTCTGTCTGTCTGTCTGTCTGCCTGCCTTCCTGCCTGCTTGTCTGTCTGCCTGCTTTCCTGCCTGTCTGTCTGTCTGTCTGTCTGTCTGCCTTCCTGCCTGCCTGCCTGTCTGTCTGTCTGCCTGCCTTCCTGCCTGCCTGCCTGTCTGCCTGCCTGCCTGCCTTCCTGCCTGCCTGCCTGCCTGCCTGTCTGTCTGCCTGCCTGTCTGTCTGTCTGCCTTCATGCCTGTCTGCCTGTCTGCCTGCCTGCCTGCCTGCCTGCTTATCTGTCTGCCTGCCTTCCTGCCTGTCTGTCTGTCTGTCTGCCTTCCTGTCTGTCTGTCTGTCTGCCTGCCTTCCTGCCTGCTTGTCTGTCTGCCTGCC
>JABMCL010002450.1:45000-84817 GCA_018857735.1 Alviniconcha marisindica
AATGTGTTAGGAGACCAGTCAGTGTGGACGAAATGTGTTAGGAGACCAGTCAGTGTGGACGAAATGCGTTAGGAGACCAGTCAGTGTGGACGAAATGCTGTGTCAGGAGACCAGTCAGTGTGGACGAAATGTGTTAGGAGACCAGTCAGTGTGGACGAAGTGTGTCAGGAGACCAGTCAATGTGGACGAAGTGTGTCAGGAGACCAGTCAGTGTGGACGAAATGCGTTAGGAGACCAGTCAGTGTGGACAAAGTGTCAGGAGACCAGTCAGTGTGGACGAAATGCGTTAGGAGACCAGTCAGTGTGGACAAAGTGTGTCAGGAGACCAGTCAGTGTGGACGAAATGCGTTAGGAGACCAGTCAGTGTGGACGAAGTGTGTCAGGAGACCAGTCAGTGTGGACGAGAGAGCGCGTGATCAAATAGCAAGGCAGACGCTGTACACTGTGTTCAGAGGTAAGCGGTGTGGACGACACGCAGAGCGAAGGGTTAGTTACTTACTGGATCTCAACGTCCTGTTCAGTCCTCAGGACACTCAACATCAGAACAGCGTGTTCGGGGAAAGGTATGGGCGATAAACAGCAGTGTAAAGGAGTCAGTTGCTTCATTATGTCCACTCAGTGCCAAGGTCACACGACAGCAGAACACACATGAGTCCATAAACTATCAGTCGGTAATTAAAAATGCGTCATATAAGTCGGCCGTCATATTTAAAAACATGTTCGTCCCGAGATCTTTTCATTGGTTGATGTGTCTGACTGTTCCACCACTCATACATAATTATGTACATCCCTGATGAGCCTGACTGTTCCACCTCTCATACATAATGATGTACATCCCTGATGAGCCTGACTGTTCCACCTCTCATACATAATGATGTACATCCCTGATGAGCCTGACCGTTCCATCTCTCATACATAATGATGTACACCCCTATGAGCCTGACCGTTTCCACCACTCTTATATATATATATATATATATATATATATATATATATATATATATATATATATATATATATATATATATATATATATATATATATATATCCTGATGGTCTGACTGTTCCACCTCTCATACGCAATTATGTACATCCCTGATGGGTCTGACTGTTCCACCTCTCATACATAATGATGTACATCCCTGATGAGCCTGACTGTTCCACCTCTCATACATAACGATGTACATCCCTGATGAGCATGACTGTTCCACCTCTCATACATAATGATGTACATCTCTGATGAGCCTGACCGTTCCACCTCTCATACATAATTATGTACATCCCTGATGAGCCTGACTGTTCCACCTCTCATACGCAATTATGTACATCCCTGATGAGCCTGACTGTTCCACCTCTCATACGTAATTATGTACATCCTGATGAGCCTGACTGTTCCACTCTCATACGTAATTATGTACATCCCTGATGAGCCTGACTGTTCCACCTCTCATACATCTCTCACTGGGAGAGATGGAATTAAGGGTAGGTAGTAATATAATGATTCATTTTCTTTATATATTGCTGCTTCTCATATGGCACATGTACTTGCATATTATAGATTGATAGTTGTCATAATTATATATATTGTGTTTGTGAAACTTAGAAAATGTTGAAGAATGTTGTAAAACGCAGTGAGTTTAGGTACACCAGAGAATAGCGCTATACAAAAGTTATCTATTATTATAATAATTATAATTATGTACATCCCTGATGAGCCTGACTGTTCCACCTCTCTCATATATGTACATCCCTGATGGGTCTGACTGTTCCACCTCTCATACATAATGATGTACATCCCTGATGGGTCTGACTGTTCCACCTCTCATACATAATTATGTACATACCTGATGAGCCTGACCGTTCCACCTTTCATACATAATTATGTACATCCCTGATGAGCCTGACTGTTCCAGCTTTCATACATAATTATGTACATCCCTGATGGGTCTGACTGTTCCACCTCTCTCATATATGTACATCCCTGATGGGTCTGACTGTTCCACCTCTCTCACATATGTACATCCCTGATGGCTCTGACTGTTCCACCTCTCTCATAGATGTACATCCCTGATGAGCCTGACAGTTCCACCTCTCTCATATATGCACATCCCTGATGGGTATGACTATTCCATCTTTCATACGTAATTATGTACATCCCTGATGGGTCTGACTGTTTTATCTTTCATACGTAATTATGTACATCGCTGATGGGTCTGACTGTTCCACCTCTCTCATAGATGTACATCCCTGATGAGCCTGACTGTTCCACCTCTCTCACATATGTACATCCCTGATGGGTCTGACTGTTCCACCTCTCTCATAGATGTACATCCCTGATGAGCCTGACTGTTCCACCTCTCTCACATATGTACATCCCTGATGGCTCTGACTGTTCCACCTCTCTCATAGATGTACATCCCTGATGAGCCTGACTGTTCCACCTCTCTCACATATGTACATCCCTGATGGCTCTGACTGTTCCACCTCTCTCATAGATGTACATCCCTGATGAGCCTGACTGTTCCACCTCTCTCACATATGTACATCCCTGATGGCTCTGACTGTTCCACCTCTCTCATAGATGTACATCCCTGATGAGCCTGACTGTTCCACCTCTCTCTTATATGCACATCCCTGATGGGTATGACTATTCCATCTTTCATACGTAATTATGTACATCCCTGATGGGTCTGTTTTATCTTTCATACGTAATTATGTACATCCCTGATGGGTCTGACTGTTTTATCTTTCATGCGTAATTATGTACATCCCTGATGGGTCTGACTGTTTCACCTTTCATACATATGTACCGGCATCCATAGTGGGTACATCCATGGTGGGTCTGACTGTTCCACCTTTCATACATATGTACATCCCTGAAAGGAAGAGGTGCAATTGTTCTTTCGAAAACTGAATCGGTTGTGCTTCTATTTTTCACTTTTTTCCTCAAAATGTTCAAATAAATTTATGTGCCAGTCAGACTGAGTTCCTTGTTTGATTACCTGTGTGGAAATGTCAACGTATATGTACAAATTCAGAACAAAACTACACTAAGTACACACAGGTGGACATGTATATGATTAGAAGCTCCAGGTGAACATGTCCATTATTAGAAGCTCCAGGTGAACATGTTCGTTATCAGAAGCTCCAGGTGAAAATGTTCGTGATTAAAAGCTCCAGGTGAACATGTTCGTTATCAGAAGCTCGAGGTGAACATGTTCGTGATTAAAAGCTCCAGGTGAACATGTTCGTTATCAGAAGCTCCGTGTGAACACGTGGTTGATTAGAAGCTCCGTCAGCGGTTGACTGGGCATTAAAATCCAGCAATCTCTCTCTTCTCGATCTTTAGCCTTTATAATATTAATAAAGCACACAAGAAAAAGCGTCATGACCACAAACGGGTACACGAAAGTGCACAGTAACAAAAGAGTGATGAAAACTCAACGCCTGTAGTCCATCTTCGGACAGGGGGAGCCGGGATGGCTCAGTGGTAGAGTCTGGGACTCGTGATGGAAAGGTCTCCAGTTCCAGTTCTGGCTCCTGCGGTGGGAGGAGTTTTATGTTTATGATTTCGGCATCCCTTTCATCCCTTTCATCCCGTGTTACAGCTGCGGAAGTTAAAGATCCTGGTCATTTTCAACAAAAAAGTGCAGGTGGCCGGTTACATCTAAACACACATACACCCTACGTATGTGGCTTCTGACAAAGTGACGCTGGTGCATGGCTGTACAGTGTACACAGAACGTGCGCCGAGACGGAAGCAGTTTCATGTGGCACCAGCCGTGTAAGAACTAGACAGCGCTGTAGGCACTTCGGCGGATATTCAAGACGTGCTGTGTGAAAGCTGCAGTCACTTATTCAGAGTCGCATACGACTAGAGCGCAGTGGGTCTGCTCGGAAGTAGAGAACAGCGCTATAGTTGCCATTGTGAAGCGCCTAGGGCTCATCTCCAGATGAGACGCTTGACAAGTAAAGTGTTCCTGTACAATATGACAGGGACATGTGTTTATACAATATGACAGGGACATGTGTTTATACAATATGACAGGGGCATGTGTTTATACAATATGACAGGGACATGTGTTTATACAATATGACAGGGACATGTGTTTATACAATGAACTCAAACTGCACCCACTGACAGGGACATGTGTTTATACAATATGACAGGGACATGTGTTTATACAATATGACAGGGACATGTGTTTATACAATATGACAGGGACATGTGTTTATACAATATGACAGGGACATGTGTTTATACAATGAACTCAAACTGCACCCACTGACAGGGACATGTGTTTATACAATGAACTCAACAAACCGCACCCACTGACAGGGACATGTGTTTTATACAATGAACTCAACAAACTGCACCCACTGACATGGAAATGTGTTAATAAGTGAAAGAAACAAAAGCAGTCAAAGGATAAGAAGTGAGTGATGGATGCTGCACGTTGTTGCCGAGGTGAATTGTACATCCTCTTTACACTTTCTAAATCACACACACACACACACACACACACACACACACACACACACACACACACACACACACACACACACACACACACACACACATTCTGACTATACAAAGCGAGATATAGAGACAGACAGACAGAGACAGTCAGACGGCAGATTTTCCATCTTTTGTATGTTTGACGATACGATTAAGTTTTCTTCAACATTATATCGAGAGAACAACAACAAGTTGGATGTTTGCTTACTGCAGCCACGGTGTACCTCATAAGGTGCAAGTGATCATCCAAAAAGCGGGACTAAGCAAACTTTCTTCACGATTGTTTGATGCTTAGCCTTTGGTGCAAGAAGATTGTTTGATGCTTAGCCTTTGGTGCAAGAAGATTGTTTGATGCTTAGCCTTTGGTGCAAGAAGATTGTTTGATGCTTAGCCTTTGGTGCAAGAAGATTGTTTGATGCTTAGCCTTTGGTGCAAGAAGAACACCGATGCTAACGCCTTCGTCTCACTCTGTACCAGACGTTGACTACGTTGAAGATTCGGTGATCTTCTTCCTGTTTCCTCAACGTCTCTGAAAAAAGAGTTCACCAACTGCAGTCCAGGGCGACTTGCTGGTGATGCTCTCAGTAAATGATGTATGATAAACTTTCAACTTTAACAAAAACCAGGTCTAACATGTTTCTATAAATGCAATGATCCTCATGATATTAACATCATCATCGTCGGCGTCTCTACGGTGTTTTTGTGTGTGTGTGAATTTTGACGACTGCCGACAATACGTGCCGTGAACGTCGACACATACTGTCGCCGGCGACAATATAATACTTGTGCTCGGTGACAGCATGTGCCGCTTCATAGGGGTGTGAAGAGGGAGTCAGTTAGACAAGAAGAATCAAGAACAGCTATTCGTTCTCTGTAAACACAGGAAAGACGAGTTACGGTCACGAAGCAAAATAAACGGATAACGCTCTCTCTCTCTCCCTCTCTCGAACACACACACACACACACACACACACACACACACACACACACACACACACACACACACACACACACACACACACACACACACACACACACACACACACACACACGCAGGCACGCACGCACAGCATGCAGAATGAAACAGAAACAGAAACAGGGAGACAGAGTCAGAAACAGAGAGAGACAGAGACACAAATAGGGACAGAAAGACGCAGAGAGAGACGGACAGGGAGACAGAGACAGAAACAGTGAGACAGAAACAGAGAGAAAAAGAAGCAGAGACAGAAACAGAGAGACGGAAAGACAAACAAACAGAGACAGACAGAGAGACACAGTGGCAGAGACAGGGAGACAAAGACAGAAGCAGAGAGAGAGACAGAAACAGAAATAGAGACAGAGAGACAGAGAGAGAGACAGAGACAGAGAACCAGAGAGAAAGAGACAGAAACACAGAGAGAGAGACAGAGAAAGAAACAGAGACAGACAGACAGAGACAAGAGAGAGAGAGAGAGAGAGAGAGAGAGAGAGAGAGAGAGAGAGAGAGAGAGATAAGATAAGATAAGATAAGATAATACTTTATTACAGAGAGAGAGAGAGAAAAGTAATCGCTCTGCGAAAATTAGGCTCGATTAGCAATGAGGCGCGGTTCACGGGTTGTTGGCTATCTGCCAGCAGTAGCCTGTATGTTACACGGCTGTGCAGTGGTGGCGGCACAGACGCGAACAATGCGACGGCCAGACGGGAGTTTTACAAAAATCCCCGTTGTAGGTATTCCTCCCTTGTCCTCACTCGCTGACTGTTCACTGCGCCTTCTGTTCCTGCTGCCAGGTGGAAATTACAGGTAAGAGTCCATTCTGTTCCTGCTGCCAGGTGGAAATTACAGGTAAGTCAGTCCTTTCTGTTCCTGCTGCCAGGTGGAAATTACAGGTAAGAGTCCATTCTGTTCCTGCTGCCAGGTGGAAATCACAGGTAAGTCAGTCCGTGGTGTCACGCCCGACGCCTCCTCGGGGTGGGTTTTTCAGTTTTGATTTCATGGCACGTTTAGTTATTGGTCTGAAATTGCTTCAGGAGTTTACATCTCCAATTCACTGAGATCTGTCTGACTCCTGTGGAAATCAGTGAAATGTTCTGCCGCTAAAGTAAGGCTTCTTGTTGCCTTTAAGTTTGTGCTGTTCCCACTTTGACGTTTGTAGCCTAAGTGTCATTGCATGCATTGTAGGATTCGAATCAACTTAATGGATGTTTTATTTGGGATGCACAGTACAATAACGCTGATTTAAACCGGGTCGGGACATTACCCAGGTTCCTAACCTCCCTCAGCCGTTACTTTGCCCAGCTAAAAACCAACAGCCTGACTCAGCCGGCTGGGTTGGTACACATTTGCTACACACCATCCAATAGAAATGTTAATCACAGCAGGTGAATGGAAGAATCTTTACCACTGTCTCATCATCATTACCATCCTTCCACACGTTCTTCCTCCACGTTTACACAAGATACGGCCCTTACCATCCTTCCACACGTTCTTCCTCCACGTTTACACAAGATACGGCCCTTACCATCCTTCCACACGTTCTTCCTCCACGTTTACCCAAGATACGGCCCTTACCATCCTTCCACACGTTCTTCCTCCACGTTTACACAAGATACGGCCCTTACCATCCTTCCACACGTTCTTCCTCCACGTATACACAAGATACGGCCCTTACCATCCTTCCACACGTTCTTCCTCCACGTATACACAAGATACGGCCCTTACCATCCTTCCACACGTTCTTCCTCCACGTTTACACAAGATACGGCCCTTACCATCCTTCCACACGTTCTTCCTCCACGTATACACAAGATACGGCCCTTACCATCCTTCCACACGTTCTTCCTCCACGTATACACAAGATACGGCCGTCACGGGGATGCAAACTGTGCTGAAGCCTTCAGCTCTTGGGTTCTGCACACTGTGAGTTCGACTTTTCATGCTTCTTTGTTTCATTTATATGTTTATCTTCTTCTGCTTCTTCTTTTATTGTTTGTTTATTTCTTTATTTAACTTGAGGCAGTGGGTGAGGTGAAGGAATAGAGTGTATTTAATTCACTTGCTTTCCTATTGAGAATGTCACTGAGCTTTATGAGATTGTGTGTGTGTGTGTGTGTGTGTGTGTAAGAGAGAGAGAGAGAGAGAGAGAGAGAGAGAGAGAGAGAGAGAGAGAGAGAGAGAGAGAGAGAGAGAGAGAGAGAGAACCTGTGTTCTCAAAGTTTTCTCTCGCAAAGTTTAAAGCATGTGAATACTTAAGAAATAGATTGAAATCGATATCTAGGTAGTGTAACTTATTGTCACGTGGTTCTATTTTTGTGCCATCGGGAAGTTGTGTGTCTATCGGAAATACCTGATTCTGATGTCGGTTGACATATTAGGGACAAGCGTGAGCATGGTTCAGTGTTGCTTTACGTCCACGAAAACCATAAGGCTTGTTAGGACGGAAAGCCCAGGACGGCCACCTCGACTTTCACACAACTCCTGAACTCTGACTTGATTCTGTTGAATCATGGACCTATACATCCATGGTTGAAATAGCTAGGCCTACAGGCCTGTAGTAGGCATACAGCAGGATTAGTGACAGGCCTGTAGTAGGCATACAGCGGGACTAGTGACAGGCCTGTAGTAGGCATACAGCGGGACTACAGGACTGAAGTAGGCATACAGCGGGACTAGAGACAGGCCTGTAGTAGACATACAGCGGGACTACAGGACTGTAGTAGGCATACAGTGGGACTAGTGACAGGCCTGTAGTAGGCATACAGCGGGACTAGTGACAGGCCTGTAGTAGGCATACAGCGGGACTACAGGACTGTAGTAGGCATACAGCGGGACTAGAGACAGGCCTGTAGTAGACATACAGCGGGACTACAGGACTGTAGTAGGCATACAGTGGGACTAGTGACAGGCCTGTAGTAGGCATACAGCGGGACTAGTGACAGGCCTGTAGTAGGCATACAGCGGGACTACAGGACTGTAGTAGGCATACAGCGGGACTACAGGCCTGTAGTAGACATACAGCGGGACTAGTGACAGGCCTGTAGTAGGCATACAGCGGGACTAGTGACAGGCCTGTAGTAGGCATACAGCACACCGAGCTCTCTTTTTACTGATACGTTGCCCCCTGCCCCATCCAGTCCCAGTGTTCAGCGGGAATTCCCGTTCAGTCAGTCCTTCGTCCTGAGGGGTGTTTGTGTGTGTGTGTGTGTGTGTGTGTGTGTGTGTGTGTGTGTGTGTGTGCGTGTGCGTGCGTGCGTGTGTGCTGCGTGCGTGCGTGTTGTGTGTGTGTGTGTGTGTGTGTGTGTGTGTGTGTGTGTGTGTGTGTGCGTGCACAGAATGCATATAGTCGCATGTGTAAATCATTTGGCAGCAAAACAGTCTAAACTGCCTTGGCCGCCCATAACTTCATTACGGCTAACCGCTTACGTCATGCTAGCCCTGCCTGGTCGACTCATCATTACTGCCGAACGGCTCTCAAAATAGGCCCACAAGTAGGCATGGAAAACCCGGACTCCGATCTGTTCGGCACGCTATTCCCTTGTCACTAACTGCCGGCAGACACGGGTGGTAACTGACTGACCCTGCAAGTCGTCTGCTGGTTTGCAAATCGGCTGGTTGTCGTCATTTCCGAGATGCTAATCGATATGATTATACCCATTTTAAGCTGGAGGTACGTTGTAAGCTTCGATTCTTTTGACTTTACTTAGCAGTACAAGAGTAATATCATTCTCATGGTAGATAAGCCTGATATTCTTCTCTGTTCTGCAAAATGAGAGTGCGAGTGCAAATCTAAAGTGAGTGTCAGAGATACTGTGAAAACATGTTTCCATGAAACATGTGTTGACCAGCCAAGACATGTGGATATATAACACTGTAGATAGGCTACAGTGCAAGCAGGACCCGTTGTCACAGGGTCATTCCACCCACTCACTGGTGATCGTCCTTCACACTGTCCTGCCCCCTTTGTCCAGGCAGCTGCACGAGCCAGTGGTATTGCCCGTGAGTCTAAACACAGGACAGAACCCTTTTTGTCCGTGTCTAAACACAGGACAGAATCCCTTTTGTCCGTGTGAAACACAGGGCAGAACCCTTTTTGCCCGTGTGTCTAAACACAGGGCAGAACACTTTTTGTCCGTGTCTAAACACAGGGCAGAACCCGTTTTGCCCGTGTGTCTGAACACAGGGCAGAACCCGTTTCGGCCGTGTGTCTAAACACAGGGCAGAACCCGTTTCGGCCGTGTGTTTAAACACAGGGCAGAATCCGTTTTGTCCGTGTGTCAAAACACAGGGCAGAACCCGTTTTGCCCGTGTGTCTAAACACAGGGCGGAACCCGTTTTGTCCGTGTGTCTAAACACAGGGCAGAACCCTTTTTGTCTGTGTGTCTAAACACAGGGCAGAACCCTTTTTGTCCGTGTGTCTAATCACAGGGCAGAACCCGTTTTGCCCTTGTGTCTAAACACAGGGCAGAACCCTTTTTGTCCGTGTGACTAAACACAGGGCAGAACCCTTTTTGCCTGTGTCTAAACACAGGATAGAACCCTTTTTGTCCGTGTGACTAAACACAGGGCAGAACCCTTTCTGTCCGTGTGTCTAAACACAGGGCAGAACCCTTTTTGCCCTGGTGTCTAAACACAGGGCAGAATCCTTTTTGCCTGTGTCTAAACACAGGATAGAACCCTTTTTGTCCGTGTGACTAAACACAGGGCAGAACCCTTTCTGTCCGTGTGTCTAAACACAGGGCAGAACCCTTTTTGCCCTGGTGTCTAAACACAGGGCAGAACCCTTTTTGCCCTGGTGTCTAAACACAGGGCAGAACCCTTTTTGCCCGTGTGTCTAAACACAGCACATAACGCTCTTTGATGTGTCTGAACACAGCACAGAACAACACTTTGATGTGTCTGAACACAGCACAGAACAACACTTTGATGTGTCTGAACACAGCACAGAACAACACTTTGATGTGTCTGAACACAGCACATGTGTGTCTAGACACTGCACATAACCCCCTTCTTTCCTGGACGATGATCATCCATTTCAAGATTTCGACATAGTGTAAATCTTTGTATCCGCAGGTTTAATTTGGCTGTTCTCTCTGTTCTTTTGCTCCGTGTTTAACTTGGTTGCTCCATCTGTCGTTTGCTTCAGACTGGACGTCCTCAGGGTACCGCCATTCTGAGTAGGCTCTTTAGCGAAGAAGAGCAGAAACCAAGGACGAGAAATGGAGAAAGTTTTGCCACGTCCAAACGTTGCTTTCCAATAACAAACCAGACTACAGATCGACTGAAATCCGCTGTGCTTTTTATTTTCCAGTTCTATTACTGGTAGTCGTGCTGTCAGTTCGCTCTGGTAGGAATAAGTAGGAAACAATCTGAAGCAGAATGACTGCTAGCTAGGAGGAAGTAGGCCTGGTGCCGCCCTTGCGGCCGTTGTAGCATTTACCCAGGTGGGGTGGCGCGAAGTTCCTGCAATGGATTAAAGACGTATTGAGGACAACAACAAAAAGGGAAAAGAATGTTGGCATACCTTTCGGAGAGGCGACAATTTCACAAAACATGACTCGTGTCCAGCCAACAAGCGTCAGTTGTCCGGCCAGAGACACGTCAGTTGTCCGGCCAGAGACACGTCAGTTGTCCGGCAGCAGACACGTCAGTTGTCCGGCCGCAGACGCGCCGAGTGTCTCCCTCAAACATGCCTTGCAAGTTCTGACGTCTCAGTCACAGTGACAGTTGCAATATTTCCGAGGAACGAAAATCCAGCATTTCTGAGAAACACGCCATGCTGCAGTGAACTAGCGGCCGTGTTGATCAGTACCTGATCACACACTGAGTTAGGCCGACTGTGCAGTGTGTGTGTGTGTGTGTGTGTGTGTGTGTGTGTGTGTGTGTGTGTGTGTGTGTGTGTGTGTGTGTGTGCAATCGACCAGGCACTTGCACAGCCAACCACCAAACCCGTATCCACTTAACTGCAACAGCTGTGCATGAACACAAGAGCTGGCGGCAAAAGGCACACTGACACTGACTGACGGTATCGGCACACTGACACTGACTGACGGTATCGGCACACTGACACTGACTGACGGTATCGGCACACTGGCACTGACTGACGGTATCGGCACACTGACACTGACTGACGGTATCGGCACACTGGCACTGACTGACGGTATCGGCACACTGGCACTGACTGACGGTATCGGCACACTGGCACTGACTGACGGTATCGGCACACTGACACTGACTGACGGTATCGGCACACTGGCACTGACTGACGGTATCGGCACACTGACACTGACTGACGGTATCGGCACACTGACACTGACTGACGGTATCGGCACACTGGCACTGACTGACGGTATCGGCACACTGGCACTGACTGACGGTATCGGCACACTGACACTGACTGACGGTATCGGCACACTGACACTGACTGACGGTATCGGCACACTGACACTGACTGACGGTATCGGCACACTGACACTGACTGACGGTATCGGCACACTGACACTGACTGACGGTATCGGCACACTGACACTGACTGACGGTATCGGCACACTGACACTGACTGACGGTATCGGCACACTGGCGGGGCCGCACAGCCCCCAGCACACCTGGCAACGCCGAAATCAGCAATAACCGTTATCAGATTAGACAGTCAAAAACAAAACAAACAAAATGCACTGTCTCACTTTCAGCCCAACTGAAGTGGTGCAATCCGCTGATTGACCTCAGAGCCGTGGCAAAGCAGAGAGCAGCGTCAGTGGGACGGTCCACTGACCAGCCACTGACCGCGGTGCTTTAGGTGTCTGCCGCTTCACTTCAAGTGCAGTCCCCCGTTTCAGGCGTGTTCGTGAACAGCGACAACAACGCCAAGGTTGACAGCCACCCGCGGCTGTTACCTGCCGTCTTTACTGCTGCAAGCCGCTAGGTCAAGAGCACTCTAACAAGCGGCTAGGTCAAGGTCGCAATGCCTCCCACAACAGGCGCATTACAAGACTCCAGACCATTAAAAACAATCATTATGTTGAAATAATTCAAGAAATCCAACGGGTTCATTCCGTGTGTATGTGCTTGCGGTCAACCGAATTCTCAAAGCACTCTTAACCTACAGGTTACCGAAAGCAGATTTGAACCTCAATCTGTCTGGGCATTGGTGGTTGTGACATTGCTAAGCTGACACAAAGCAGAGGGGCAGGGGAGAGATCGGACAAACAAAATCCATTATGAATAATGATGATTATTTCAGAAAATGTTCAAGAACTCAATACCTCATCACAGCACGAGTCGACTTGTTTTGTACCAATGGATCAAAGCACACACACACACACCACACACACACACACACACACACACACACACACACACACTGACACACACACACACAACTGACACACACACACACACACACACACACACACACACACACACACACACACACACACACACACACACACACACACACACACACACACACACACACACACACACACACACACACACTCGCTGAAAGGTCCAGCCGCACCAAAGTATAGTACCAAATCAGCGAGGCAACACTTGAGCTAAGTTAAAAATGAGTTTGAATTGGCGGGCAGCATTATTTTAGCGGTCGAAAGTCCATCTAAACTGCACATCGAGTATTAAATTCACTGAAGAGTTTCTAATCAGCGTTTCAAGTCCCACCTAAATTGAAAATCTGCGCTAATTTGAAACCGACTTTCAAAATAGCGGCGGACTACAATTTATCAGTATACGCCCCCTCAGTCCGGGGGAATTGGGGTATGGGACATTTTGGTGTCAAAACATCCAATTTTTCTGGCTCCTTCTTCTTCTTTTTATAACCCCGTGACCTATTTCAAGTCGCTTTGATTTCGCCACCTTATGAATACAACACTGCAACTGACATTACAAGGACAACAAAACACCCGAGCATTTATCTGAGAACATGTCACGCAAACACCACTCATACGCTATTATATATAAAGCTTTTTAAATGAGAGAATGCCATTAGTGCTTGTCCTCGTTGTTTCAGTTGTACAGCATGAAGTTCAGCCCCATGCACTGCCTTCTTGCCGGCCTGACGGGGCTCAGCGTGTTTTCCCGCCTTACCACCGCTGCGTCGACTGGAGGTGGGAGACTGAAACCCTACAACACCAAACGAAAAGCCCTACTTCCGGTCTCTTTCGTTATGTACCTTTATATGTACCTCGTTGAGTGATAAAACAAACAATCAAAGTGATATGACAACCGACTGAGAGTCAGCAGAATGATGAAGATTAAAATATACTATGTACCTTACTGAACACTCAGTTCTATTTTTTATCTTCATGATGATGGTGATATTCTTGTTCTTGTTCTTGAGTTTTTGCTTAATGTCCTCAGATGCTAAAAGCATATTAGGGACAATCTATAAAGTAAGGTTGTCTTGGATATATCATAGTTAGATCATGGGGGAGACGGGGGGGATGGGGAGCGAAGAAAGCTTGGTCCACTTGCGGATCAATATTTGGATCGGGATATGAGGTCGCTGGAACAAAGGGGGAATGAGGGGTGAGGGGAGAGATGAGATGTGGTCCACCTGCGGATCAATACTGGGGTCAGGGTGCTGGGTCGTCTTGGCTGTACTGGGGCATTCACTCGTAGAACTGGGCAGCACGCTAGGGGTCCGGTTAAAAAGATCGTCGTCCACTATTTACAGTTAAAAACTGGGCTGCAGATGAAAAACCTTGCAAGGTTATGTCGGCGGGCTGCACCAACATGTAATATTACAATCGGCACACACAGTATTTACAGTTAAAAACGTCGAAGACGCACATGGTAGTTTAAATACACTTGTAGTAAAATCGAGGCCTGTAGTCAGGCGGCTAAAAACACTTGGGTATGCAAGCATACATTTGTGGTGGTCGCTGGAATCAGGTCCAGCAGACTAGAACTGGGTGCGGGAGATGGTGATGATGATGATGTCCACTTTTATACCGCGTGATTCCATTAACTTGAATGCTCAATGCTCTGAATGAACTGAAATGTTAACATGCCAATCGCCAAGCTGTATCGCCGACTGTTTAAATTTAAAAACACTAATTTGTTACTGAATCATTTAATTAATCCGATTTGTTTAACCTTAATAGGTTACATGATTTTTCACGATTTCGTGTTTGCACCCAAACCCGTCAAAAACACCGAAGAAGGAAAAAAGCAATACAAGAACTAATATGACTCAATACAGTTTACTCATCCTCGTTGGAAATCAAACTGGGATTAACACATAGAAAGAACAATTTCATATTTTATGTGAAATAGGCAAAAGAAAATCCACCAATTATACCGTCAAGATTTGAATGAAGAAGAAGAAGAGTTAAAGACAGAATATGAAGGAAAGTAGCAAAAGAAGAAAAGCTAAAGACAGAATATGAAGGAAAGTAGCAAAAGAAGAAAAGCTAAAGACGGAATAAGAAAGTAGCAAAAGAAGAAAAGCTAAAGAGGGAATATGAAAGAAAGTAGCGGAAGAAGAAAAGCTAAAGAGGGAATATGAAAGAAAGTAGCGGAAGAAGAAAAGCTAAAGACGGAATAAGAAAGTAGCGGAAGAAGAAAAGCTAAAGAGGGAATACGAAAGAAAGTAGCGGAAGAAGAAAAGCTAAAGAGGGAATACGAAAGAAAGTAGCAAAAGAAGAAAAGCTAAAGAGGGAATATGAAAGAAAGTAGCGGAAGAAGAAAAGCTAAAGAGGGAATACGGAGAAAAGTAGCAGAGTTGATTGACAATTGATTGCAGGCTGTCCCACTGGCTATTTCCCCTGCTATGAAGACTGCTGCGAGAAAGGGGGTCAGTTCTGCAACGGGGCAGCCAGAGAGGAGCGCTGCGACTGGTGTGAGCTGCGGAAACAGGAGTGCGGCACGCCAGATGAGCACGAGCACTGCCTGCTCTACTGTCACAAACTGCTGCAAGCCACCACCACAACCGCCACAGCCACAGCCACCACAACCACCACAGCCACCACAACCACCACAGCCACCACAACCACCACGAGTAGCACAGGTGAGCACGAAGGTGGCCACGCAGCAGGTGCTTTGCCTTCCCTCGGCCGCCTGTCTGCAGACCACGAGGATTCTTCACTGGCTTTCAAAGCAATCACACGCGCGCACGCACTCCTCTCCCCCCCCCCCCCCCCCCCCTACACACACACACACACACACACACACACACACACGCACGCACGCACGCGCGCGCGCCAGCAGGCCGGAAGAGAGACTGTCGCGGACTAGACGGTACTGAAGAGAAATAAGGAGATAGGGAAAGGGGGAGAGAGATGAGGAGATAGGGAAAAGGAGAGAGATAAGGAGATAGGGAAAGGGAGAGAGAGAGATAAGGAGATAGGGAAAGGGAGAGAGAGATAAGGAGATAGGGAAAGGGAGAGAGAGAGATGAGGAGATAGGGAAAGGGAGAGAGAGATAAGGAGATAGGGAAAGAGAGAGAGAGAGATAAGGAGATAGGGGAAGGGAGAGAGAGACAAGGAGATAGGGAAAGAGAGACAGAGCGAGATAAGGAGATAGGAACGGGGAGACAGATACGGACATATGGACAGAGAGACAACGATAGATAAGGTAAGTAAGTAACTTGGTGTTTTACGCCCAGTCAACCATTACGGTTATAAAGAGAAGGGACAGAGAGACAGAGATAGAGAAATAACGAGATAGAGACAGAGAGAAACAGAGAGATGACGAGATAGGGACAGAGACATACGGGCACCGTCCCAATAGACTGATGTAGATAAACATTGAAAATGTATTGGCGGGGACTACAAAACGACCACCAAAAACAAAACAAAAAAAGCAGTTGGCGGGAAAGAGGTCCGGGTCATCGAGTTCATTCGCAGCTGGAAGATCAGTCAGATCAGGCCAGTTCAGCAGGCTACTTTAGCTGTACGATTAGTCGTGGTCGCGTGCTCCGAAACCCGTAACTTTGACAAACCCGGACATGCATTAGGCCTACTTGCCGCGTCCGTTCAGCACCTAGGCCTACTTGCCGCGTCCGTTCAGCACCTAGGCCTAGGCTTCAGTCTTTGTTCTTTCGTTGCAGAGCTGTCGCCGGAGATTATCATCACCATCGCAGTTCTCTTGTCTGTCGGTGCTTGCATCATCTTGCTTCTCCTCCACAAACACGGCTGTCTAACGAGGTGCAGACAGTTCGGTGCCAGCATCCGTGACCGTGTCAGGAGAATCCGGTCCAAACCAAGCCAGCCACCTGCCGCCCGTAAACCAGGTGCAGTAGCTGCCGACACGCCTGTGTCGTGTCCCACCTCGTCCACCGCTTTCAAACGGACATGATCGGCTGCAGTCTGTGATACAATAGTTGTCGGGATTTAAGCGTCACAGTCTGATCAGCTTATGGTGTCATGGGCGTGTGTGGGTAGAGGGGGTGTGGGTGGGTTTGAGAGAGAGAGAGAGAGAGAGAGAGAGAGAGAGAGAGAGAGAGAGAGAGAGAGAGAGAGAGAGAACTCGAACTCGAAAACTATTTTCGAAGGATTGTAGTTTAGGTTCATTTAGACCTGTCTAGCAACTAGTCCTGGTTAAACTACTGATTAAGTGAAAAATGGAGAAAGAATTATTTATTTTATAAAAGGAAAGAAAAAAAGAGAGACAGAGACAGAGACACAGATAAACAGACAGAGAGGGAGAGAGAGAACTCGAACTCGAAAACTTTATTTTACAAGGATTGTAGTTTAGGTTCAGTCAAAAACCTAAGAACTAGTCCTTGCTAAGCTACCGATGAGTAGATATCAAATTACAGGCATTATATATTTATAGATATATAGGCATGAATGAGAGAGAGAGGGAGAGAGAGCAGGGCGTACAAATTAATCACAATCAAACCCCCCAGCCCCCCCCCCCCCCCCCCCCCCAAAAAAAAAAATGGAAGAAGGAAAATAAGTATAGACAGCTCGTCATCTGTGTAACAAAGAGACACGCTGAAACAAGGCGTACTCTCCCCCCCCCCCCCCCCCCCCCTCCTGCCCTACAGGCACACAACGCTGATCTGAAACCTCACCTATGCGCATCTATGTTTCAGACCCCACTGAAGCCCGTGACCGGAACGCCACAGGCCATGACTCGGACCGCAGCCTCCGACGCGACAACAGTGAAGCCAGGCCCCTGGTGACCCCGGGCCCCGGGGACGGCCGCCAGCAGGCCGGCGGAGACGCTGTGGCGGTCCACAGGGCACTGAACGTCAGCAGCCACCCCGACGACGAAGAGGGCCCGTTGCTGAGGACGGCAGGAAATGACGAGGTGGACGAGAGAGAAACGGCCGAACGCTGTGGTGCTGTGGGCGGTGAAGCGGCTGTAGAACAACTCCATCTGACCCAGAGAGGGCTCTCCGACGACAGCCTCTCCACCACCAGCGCCAGCAGCCGTGACGAGGTCACCAGTGCCCGAGGTCCCACCCTCACTGTCGGCGTCAGGGCCGGAAGTCGGGCAGCTTTGGCTGAACGTAGCTGGGCCCCACCCTCACCGGCTGCCCCCGGGCGTCACGGCAGCAACACCTCACAGCCGCAGCAACACCACCAGCCGCCGATCCAGCCCTTCAGTGAGACGAGGGCCACGTCCGGACGAGCCAGCTCCGCCAACCGCCATCTCCCTGGCCGAGACACGCCGCCACAGCCTGCCGGTGTGGCTGTGGAGCAAGAAGTCCCCGACGGAGCTCACCAGCGGCATGACGCCAACCTGCGCGCCAGCGGCTATCCGGTCAACAGTCTCAGTGCCCCGTCCCTCGACACGGCGTCTCGTCCTGCTCGGCCCGTCAGTGCAGGTCAGCGGCCCGCGGACCACAGGGTGTCCCACACGAGGGCCGGTGGCGGAGTGGACCCTCCCCGTGACCACCACACTGGACGTGCCACCGGCTCTGACCTCACCGCTTCCGTTGACCCGTCTTCCTACAGCGCCGTCCACGGGGATTCGTGCAACGACAAGCGCCTCTACACCAACCCCACCAACGATGCCAACGACGAACACAGGCAGAGGGTGGAAGTCGCCATCGGCGTCAGAAGCCCCGTGGAGAATTATAACACTGCAGTCAACCCTCAGTCGTCATGACTGCAGCTGTAGTCACACACACACACACACACACACACACACACACACACACACACACACACACACATACACACACACACACACACCTGAACTGCTGCTGGAAAGAAACCTTTGACAGCTTTAGCTTTTCAACAGAGGAACCTTTAGCTTACATCTACATCCGGAGTGGCTCATCCCAACCCATCCAAGTGTCGGGGGGGGGGGGGGGGGGGGGGTAAAGATGGATAAAAATGATGGGGGGTCACGATGATTACACCTTGCTATCACACCGGTAATTCCTCTCCTACTGTTGTTACTACCTTCTCCTAGGGGACGAGATGTAGTCAAGTTGGACTCGTGCAGTTAACAGGCTACTGCTGATCCAGCTTAAACCCTCAAACCTGCTGCCATTTGTCCTTCTTCACGGAAAGAATGACCCATGCACTAATCATAATTATACGTTTACCGGAATGGCGGCAGCATAAACTGATTATTATGCTTTGGACCCCACATTTGGAATTCACTCCCACAAGACATTAGACACTGCTCAACCCTGTCATCTTTTAAAGCCAAACTGAAAAGAGAGAAAAGAGATGGAGGCCAATACTTTCTTCTTTAAAAAAATGCAAATAAGGCCACAATACAAAGTTCAGCAAGTTTTATTACAACAATGAGATAGAGACGAGCTTCTGATTCGAAACAAACATTCGGACACGTAATCGTGCCGACCGCGCAAATACCGTCTTGGTCTACCATCTTGGACCAAGATGTTATTTATGCGCTTGGAAAAGCCCATATGCGGTCCACCCCCGTCTTCTGAGAAGTGTCCCCAATATTGCCTTTGAAAAAGTCCCAGTGTCCTCCTTGTTAACGATGGCCCTTTGTCATTTGAAGGAAAATCGACTGAACCTGATTACTATCAAACGTATTGTGTTTTCCAAAATATCACTTTAGCTTCTTCTCTATCTGGCGTAGTTTGTTTGCAGTCACTAATCTATGTGTTATCTTACAGTGGTTTGCTTTGAGAATTAATATCAGTTATCCCGATTGTTCCTTGATTGCTTAAAGCATTTTGCTCTTTCTCTCTGACCCGTTACGGCCAGCGTGCTGCCAGAATCGGGCCGTATCGTACATGCCGGATCCGACTTCCCGCATCCGTTTCAACTCCGTTTTTCCAAAGAAGGCATGGATCATATTGTGTAAAACCGACTGGGATCCAGTGTGGATGGCGTGGTGAGGGTTTGGCCAAACGTACCTGCATCAAAACTATGCGAGCTGGGGATGGCGGAAAGAGTCATTCCCGTTCATAAAACTGAACTATAAATTATGCAAACTCATTCATTCCGTCGACTACTCAGCTGTGGAAGACATTACCTGGAACTATACCAGCATATCCTTCAGTTAGCCTGCTGAAAAATATTTGTCAACGAATAACACTATGGTTCCCATATATTACTATTTTGGCTCTAGAAAGGAACAAGTTAAGCACTGTAGACTTCGACTTGCTATTACAGTATTAGCAACTTAAATTATGACTTATTTCGACGCCACCTGTTAGATGACCCCGTATGTTCATGCGGATATCCAGCAGAAACATCCGAACAGTTCCTACTACATTGTCCCCTTTATAATAGTATTAGAAATAAAACCATAAATAAACTAGATGAGAACGAAACAAATATCAGTACACTTCTGTTTGGAATCGACCAGCTACATTTAGAAACTAATAAGATTTTTTGTTGTTGCTATAGTCCACGATCAGTTTTTACGCCAAACCGACCGCTTGTAAATCTGTGAAGGTCTGCTTAAATGTGTTTATGATACAAGCTAAGAAGTACATGCTTTAACCTTCTCCCCTCTCTCATAACATCACTAGACCATTCGGTTAGTTATTTGCATTTTTACCCCCCCCCCCCCCTCTCCCGTTTTTTTGTTCTGCTTTGTTTTGGTTTTGGTTACATGCGCCTGTCTTTGGTTTGTTTTGTTGCCTCTGACTTTTTGACAACAATTTGCCATCTTGCTATAGTAAACGCCTGTGTAGTTATCATTTCATCACTCAAATAAGCATACTGTTTTTGCGTTTCCTGTACTTATTTGTTGAGTTTATGATTACGATGAATGAATAAATTTGGTTTAAACCAAGTGTCTTTTTTTAGGTTTGAAAGAAGGGACTACAGATCGTTACAAGGACAAAGACTGTCTTTACATACTTTAGGTTTGAAAGAAGGGACTACCAATCGTTACAAGGACAGTCTTTACATACTTTAGGTCTGAAAGAAGGGACTACAAATCGTTACAAGGACAAAGACTGTCTTTACATACTTTAGGTTTGAAAGAAGGGACTACTAATCGTTACCAGGACAAAGACAGTCTTTACATACTTTAGGTTTGAAAGAAGGGACTACCAATCGTTACAAGGACAAAGACTGTCTTTACATACCTTTGTAAGACAAAGACGGTCTTTACATACTTTAGGTTTGAAAGAAGGGACTACCAATCGTTACAAGGACAAAGACTGTCTTTACATACCTTTGTAAGACGTGAGAGTCCACAGCAACAGAGACTGATTAAGCAGTCGTGGTTAACTCCAGCTCTACGTGTCAGCTTTCATCGCGTTTTTCACCCCAACTACCGGCCTGCGCTTCTCATCGACTGCCAGGCCGGTACTAAAGCCCTTAGAGTTAGAGGCAAACAAGACCGAGGACTTACAAGCTGCATACGCCTGCCGGTCCATGGCGGCTACAACACTCTCCCACTGCACGTGTCAGAGTGGGCAGCGGCTGTCAAGTCGGATTTCTTTCCTCATGCCCGGGATTTTACGCAACGACATTGACGTGTCCGAAACTGACGGACGGACAGATGGTTTTTACGCCCAGTCAACCATGCTGGTTAAATCAGGGCAAACTGGCAACTCAATGGATCATTTAATCAGCCCACGTCAGAGTTATTTTTATCAGAAAGTGTTTTCCAGTTTCAGTTCCGGGCGCCAGGTGGGCTATCGGTTACCTGTAAACAAAGAAATCGTCTTTTGGCATCTCGTGTGGCGGGCTGTCATCGGGCCCCCCCCCCCCCCCCTCCACGCTGACTGAATAGAAACGCTCACGTTTACAAACTCCACTCAAAAGGCTACTGAGAGCGAAAGAGAATTCTGGATAAAGAACTAATCCTCTAGCCTTGGCACTTTGGGTTGCGTGGCTTGCAGAGTGATCCACACTTGACTGTACCTCCGCTGGTGTGAACACAAGGCAGTTACACTGTGGGCTGACTTAGGGCACAGAACATCTTTATGAAGAGCACAAATATGCTGTAGCTGATAAAACGAGAGAGACAGAGAGAGAGAGAGAGAGAGAGAGAGAGAGAGAGAGAGAGAGAGAGAGAGAGAGAGAGAGAGAGAGAGAGAGAGTACCAGACACTTGATCTCTTCTGTCTCCGTACAACATACAAACGTGAAACGAAATATATGCATACTAATCTGGTACTAGTGTGTGGAGGCATATCTGAGCAATACTTCATGAAGACGAGATTTTGAGGTGGATAAGTAGGAGACTGTCAAGATGTGTTCCATTATCTGATACCATTTTTATGCTGATGTTCACTTCATCTTGGACAATAAATTTGCTTTTCATTCAGATGTATGACGTTACTAACATGTGTGCGTACAGTTGGGGAGTGGTCTTGGATTGCCCCCTCCCCGTTGTTATCTCTGTATTTATTACGTGAATTTGATGTCGTGTTTGAGTACTGTGATTGTTAGTGTAGCTGTATAAATGCTTATGGATTTGGTATGTCACCCCCCTCCTTAGTCATCAGTACTTATTGTCAGTGCTTATGGATTTGGTATGTCACCCCCTCCTTAGTCATCAGTACTTTTTGTCAGTGCTTAGGCTCATCCGAGATGGGGTGGCAAAATGTCCCGTTTTATTATTCCAAAACACCACACACACACACACACACACACACACACACACACACAGCATTCAGTTTTAACTGGCAGGGAAGTGGCTAAGTGCAAGGTGCCAATCATTGAACCAGACCAAGAAATGGCTGGGAATATTCTCACCAGGGAATTTGTCTAGACATCTGTGAAAAGGGTTAATTCAGTATTTCTCTCCATAAAAAGCAAACACACAGGAAGTTTGTTCTTGGATTTAAGGTCGTGTCAAGCACAGAGGGCCACCTCAGGATGATGAGAAGAAAACGGAAAAACACCGCAGACACATGGCGGATGCCAAGTGGTTTTATTGGCCATAGGCTGCAACATGTAAATATTGGTTACAGATGAGCAATGCATACAGAATTGTGAAGTTCTTCAGTAAAGAAGGCATGCCCCAAAGAAAACCACACACACATACTACATACATGTATAGTATCAACCACACACACATACATCATACATATATAGTATCAGAGAGAGAGAGAGAGAGAGAATTCAACCAAGAAAAAAGCAAGTGTAAATTAGAATGTCAGTAACACCTTCACTTAAAAAAAGAAAAAGAAACATAGCATCAACAGTCAGTGGACCTCTTTTAGCCCAACAGTGCCTGCTACCCACCCATACAAATACATCAACAGTGCCTGCTACCCACCCATACAAATACATCAACAGTGCCTGCCACCCACCCATACAAATACATCAACAGTGCCTGCCACCCACCCATACAAATACATCAACAGTGCCTGCCACCCACCCATACAAATACATCAACAGTGCCCCCACCCACCCATACAAATACATCAACAGTGCCTGCACCCACCCATACAAATACATCAACAGTGCCTGCCACCCACCCATACAAATACATCAACAGTGCCACCCACCCACCCATACAAATACATCAAAGTGCCCCCACCCACCCATACAATACATCAACAGTGCCACCACCACCCATACAAATACATCAACAGTGCCCCACCCACCCATACAAATACATCAACAGTGCCCCACCCACCCATACAAATACATCAACAGTGCCTGCCCCCCACCCATACAAATACATCAACAGTGCCTGCCACCCACCCATACAAATACATCAACAGTGCCTACCACCCACCCATACAAATACATCAACAGTGCCTGCCACCACCCATACAAATACATCAACAGTGCCTGCACCACCCATACAATACATCAACAGTGCCTGCACCCACCCATACAAATACATCAACAGTGCCTGCCACCCACCCATACAAATACATCAACAGTGCCTGCCACCCACCCATACAAATACATCAACAGTGCCACCCACCCACCCATACAAATACATCAACAGTGCCACCCACCCACCCATACAAATACATCAACAGTGCCTGCCACCCACCCATACAAATACATCAACAGTGCCTGCCACCCACCCATACAAATACATCAACAGTGCCTGCCACCCACCCATACAAATACATCAACAGTGCCACCCACCCACCCATACAAATACATCAACAGTGCCACCCACCCACCCATACAAATACATCAACAGTGCCTGTACCACCCACCCATACAAATACATCAACAGTGCCTGCACCCACCCATACAAATACATCAACAGTGCCTGCCACCCACCCATACAAATACATCAACAGTGCCTGCCACCCACCCATACAAATACATCAACAGTGCCTGCCACCCACCCATACAAATACATCAACAGTGCCACCCACCCACCCATACAAATACATCAACAGTGCCTGCCACCCACCCATACAAATACATCAACAGTGCCCCACCCACCCATACAAATACATCAACAGTGCCACCACCCACCCATACAAATACATCAACAGTGCCACCACCACCATCAAATACATCAACAGTGCCACCCACCCACATACAAATACATCAACAGTGCCTCCACCCACACCATACAAATACATCAACAGTGCTCCACCCACCCATACAAATACATCAACAGTGCTGCTACCCACCCACCCATACAAATACATCAACAGTGCACCCACCCACCCATACAAATACACCAACAGTGCCTGCCACCCACCCATACAAATACACCAACAGTGCCTACCACCCACACAGGCAAATACACCAACAGCGCCACCCACACAGGCAAATACACCAACAGCGCCACCCATACAGACAAATACATCAACAGCGCCACCCACACTCAAAAGTGAGAAAGACAGGAATGAACTTCCTCCACATGGGGGGGGGCTCAGTACCTGTGAGAATCAGTCACCATCAAAAAGCATGTCAAAGAAACACTTCTGTACCACACTTCTCAACCGTTGTCTTGCCAGTCTTGCTGAAAAGCTGCTTCCCCTTTCAGCGTGATGTAGGACAGGAGAAGCGGTGGCAGTGGCAGCCTGGGCAGCATGTCCATTATGCTACGACCTTTGTTGCAATAGCTGAGCCTCTTTCGCACCCGTGTGCGGCACAGACAAGTCAATGTCGGCAAGTCCTGCTTCCTCTTGTCCAGCCACGCAGCCATGACCTCAGCCGGGGAGACGGTGGCCGTTGCCCCGTGCACCTGCCCGGACCCTTGCTGCGGCAGGCTGGAGGCCGAATGGGCCCGACTCGGCAGCACCGACCCTGCGTCCTTGCGAGGCGTGCCGGAGGCTGAGCATGCAGAGGGGGGCGGGGTCCATGAATCCTTGTGCAGGTTGTAGCCGGCTAGAATGAGCATGTCCAGAGTGTCCTGACGGACTTGCTGCGTGATGTGTTGGTTGTCCATCAACAGGGACACCACTGTCTTGTTCTGCAAAGAAAGTCAACACCTACACATGATGTCATCTTGATACAATACTTTGTCTTCATCTCTAGCACAGTGTTAAGACTTACACACGACATCCGCCCCATGCAGCTAGTCCTGAGGGCTGCATTCACATTTCAGTCTTACTGTCTGCTGTCTTTGAATCCGCCATGAAGGAGAAGCATGCAGGTTTTAGGTGAACAAGCTAAACACAAGTAGTAATTAGACGGTGAGGACTACTCAACAAGGGTTATATCCCTGCCTTGCTTTTCACTCCAACAACCAGCATCTTTTCCTACTTTCAATTAAATACAAGCACACCGCTATCAGACATGTAACAAGATTATCACACAGGGAATGTGTCATTGTGTCATGTATGCTTACTCACACATTCACGCCAGTCACTGAACAACAAAAATGTTTTACAAATTCAGGAAACCTGAGGGGAAAAGGTCATTCACAGACAAATAAATAAAACATAACTATGACCAACATCAGTCCTGCTTGTATTAAGCATGTCATTATCATGACTGGAGAGAGAGAGAGAGAGAGAGAGAGAGAGAGAGAGAGAGAGAGAGAGAGAGAGAGAGAGAGAGAGAGAAGAAAACAAAACGGAAAAAAGTAAGGAAAAAGTGCCATAATATTATGTTAGATGACACATCAATATTGCCTCTGCATGGCCTATTTTGTACAAACTGCTATGTCGTAGGACAACTGGTGCTACTATGTCTACTAATAATGACAAAAACATATCTACAGCAAGCTAACTAAGGTAACCTGGTCAGCATAAGCCTGCAACCTGGGCAGTAGTTACCACAGCTTGAATTGCCTCCATCCCAACACATACCCCACCAGTCAGTTATGTCAGGGTTACTCCCATCCCAACACACCCCACCAGTCAGTCACCTCAGGGTTACTCCCATCCCACCAATCAGTCACCTCAGGGTTATTCCCATCCCAACACATACCCCACCAGTCAGTCACCTCAGGGTTACTCCCATCCCAACACACATCCCACCAGTCAGTCACCTCAGGGTTACTCCCATCCCAACACACATCCCACCAGTCAGTCACCTCAGGGTTACTCCCATCCCAACACATACCCCACCAGTCAGTCACCTCAGGGTTACTCCCATCCCAACACATACCCCACCAGTCAGTCACCTCAGGGTTACTCCCATCCCAACACATATCCCCACCAGTCAGTCACCTCAAGGTTACTCCCATCCCAACACACATCCCACCAGTCAGTCACCTCAGGGTTACTCCCATCCCAACACATATCCCACCAGTCAGTCACCTCAGGGTTACTCCCATCCCAACACATATCCCACCAGTCAGTCACCTCAGGGTTACTCCCATCCCAACACACATCCCACCAGTCAAGTCACCACAGAGCGTTACTCCCTTCCACAACACACAGGGTCCTAGTCCAGCCGAGCAAATTGAATCAGAACTTCTAGGGTATACCCCATCCCAAACTTTCCACAGTGCAGTATTATTACTTTCCCATCCCCACATACCCACAGGCAGTACATCAGATGTTACTCCCATAAATCAGGTTCCACCAGTCAGTCACCTCAGGGTTACTCCCATCCCTGCAGTAACCCGTCAGTACCAACAGGTGTTAACTTCCCAACAAATCCAGCCGTGTTACCTCTAACGGTTACTCCCAGTCCCCTGCATAACCAGTGCAGTCACACAGGGTTAAATCCCTCCAAACAGGTTCCACCATCTACCTCAGGGTTCTCCCATCCCAAACACATACCAACCCGTCAGTACCTCAGGGTTACTCCCATCCCAACACATACCCCACCAGTCAGTCACCTCAGGTTACTCCCATCCCAACACATACCCCACCAGTCAGTCACCTCAAGGTTACTCCCATCCCAACACAACCCACCAGTCAGTCACCTCAAGGTTACTCCATCCCAACACATACCCCACCAGTCAGTCACCTCAGGGTTACTCCCATCCCAACACACATCCCACCAGTCAGTCACCTCAAGGTTACTCCCATCCCAACACACACCCCACCAGTCAGTCACCTCAGGGTTACTCCCATCCCAACACATACCCACCAATCAGTCACCTCAGGGTTACTCCCATCCCAACACACACCCCACCAGTCAGTCACCTCAGGGTTACTCCCATCCCAACACACATCCCACCAGTCAGTCACCTCAAGGTTACTCCCATCCCAACACACATCCCACCAGTCAGTCACCTCAAGGTTACTCCCATCCCAACACACATCCCACCAGTCAGTCACCTCAAGGTTACTCCCATCCCAACACACATCCCCCCCAGTCAGTCACCTCAAGGTTACTCCCATCCCAACACACATCCCACCAGTCAGTCACCTCAGGGTTACTCCCATCCCAACACACATCCCACCAGTCAGAGGCAGCACAGAGCAGCCTCGCTTCCATTCAACTGACACAGGAGTGGGCCTAGTGCAGCCTGATGCTAACTTGAATCTAGAAACTTCTAATATACCCCATCCTAAACTTTGCAACATGTGCAGGTATTATTATTCTGTCCCCTGCAGTAACAGGCAGTACAACAGATGTAACTGTAAATCAGGGTGTTACCTCTACACTGATGTTGGTCTCTGCCCCCTGCAGTAACAGGCAGTACAACAGGTGTAACTGTAAATCAGGGTGTTACCTCTACACTGATGTTGGTCTCTGTCCCCTGCAGTAACAGGCAGTACAACAGGTGTAACTGTAAATCAGGGTGTTACCTCTACACTGATGTTGGTCTCTGTCCCCTGCAGTAACAGGCAGTACAACAGGTGTAACTGTAAATCAGGGTGTTACCTCTACACTGATGTTGGTCTCTGCCCCCTGCAGTAACAGGCAGTACAACAGGTGTAACTGTAAATCAGGGTTTTACCTCTACACTGATGTTGGTCTCTGTCCCCTGCAGTAACAGGCAGTACAACAGGTGTAACTGTAAATCAGGGTGTTACCTCTACACTGATGTTGGTCTCTGTCCCCTGCAGTAACAGGCAGTACAACAGGTGTAACTGTAAATCAGGGTGTTACCTCTACACTGATGTTGGTCTCTGTCCCCTGCAGTAACAGGTAGTACAACAGGTGTAACTGTAAATCAGGGTGTTACCTCTACACTGATGTTGGTCTCTGCCCCCTGCAGGAGGAGGTAACGCACAACAGTCATGTGACCCAGGTGTAGTGCCATGTGAAGTGGTGTCCATCGACTCTGAAAGCACAAAAACAGAAGCCATAGAAAGAAAAACGAAACATTTCTTTTTGTTCTTCTTGTAACTGCATGACAGTCATATGAAAACCAGCACTGTTACGACTGCAACTGACAGTCCTGTGAAAACCTTGTGCCTTAACTGACAACCACATGAAAACCACCCTAACTGACAGTCCTGTGAAAACCTTGTGCCTTAACTGACAACCACATGAAAACCACCCTAACTGACAGTCCTGTGAAAACCTTGTGCCTTAACTGACAACCATGTGAAAACCACCCTAACTGACAGTCATGTGAAAACCTTGTGCCTTAACTGAGTGACAACCATGTGAAAACCACCCTAACTGACAGTCATGTGAAAACCTTGTGCCTTAACTGACAACCATGTGAAAACCACCTTAACTGATGCTGATGTGAAAACTTCCACCTTAACTGACAGTCATGTGAAAACCCTGTGCCTTAAGTGAGAGTCATGTGGAACCTACTCCTTAACTGACAGTCATGAGAAACCTACTCATAAACTGAGAGTCATGTAAAAACCTGCACCTTTACTGACAGTCATGAGAAAACCTGCACCTTTACTGACAGTGATGAGAAAACCTGCACCTTTACTGACAGGAGAAAACCTGCACCTTTACTGACAGGAGAAAACCTGCACCTTTGCTGATAGTGATAGTCAGGAGAAAACCTGCACCTTTACTGACAGGAGAAAACCTGCACCTTTACCGATAGTCATGGGGAAACCTGCATCTTTACTGACAGTCATGCAAAAACCTGCACCTTTACTGACAGTCATGTGAAAACCTGCACCTTTACTGACAGTGATGAGAAAACCTGCACCTCGAGCAAGCTGTGCATGCAGTTTCCAGTGAACTACAGGAAGGAGGAGTCACCCTCCTCATTATCACCGTCACCCTCCTCAATTTCATCAAACCTGCTCCCCCCCCCCCCCCCCCCCCCCCCCACTGCACTACATCTTCCCTGGCACACACACACAGAGCAGACTGGAACTTTCTACCCTCTGAAATAACACATGGGGGACCTAGTCCTAGGTTTATAGTCTCACCCAAAGGACTTTAGCAGTCTGCACAGAACTGGTTTAAATTCATCAATATTCACTATCTGAGGGGAAAAAATAAAAATAAAAATTGGTTGAAAACAGACCAATTTTCAGGGGACCTTTTTTTCCAGCAACAGACAGCCAGTGGACAGACAATGAGAGGAGGGAATTCCACCTAGTTATCTTTCAGTTGGTAACACTAACAGTCTGAAGTTGTTGGTTAGAATACCAGCACAAGGCAGTCTTCTTAGCCTTTTGTGTTTGGATCTTCAAAAATGCCGTCAGTCAACTTTGTTTGCGACTCTGGGGAGGGACTTTAGCAGCTTCATTTTCAAAATCTGTTTACTACTGACCTTGACCCTGTAGTTGACCTTTGCCCCTGCATGGACCAGCGCCCTGAGGATGGCCATGTAGTTGGAGCGAGCAGCCCAGTACAGAGGGGTGCAGCCTTCCTGAAAAAAGTACAAGACAACCCCAACATAACTATAAAACATTTCACCAAACAAGCATCTGGATTTTTCCAGTGAAAGTATCAACATACTAGCTTGGACATTTTTTGCACAGTCGCATGGTTCTGGTGTGTAGGTGCGTGCGTGCGTGCGTGCGTGCATGCGTGCGTGTGTGTGTGTGTGTCTGTGCAGGTGTATATTCATGCATGTGAGTGTATGTTTTGAAAACAATATTGTTTGTGTGCAAATCCACATCAAAACTTACAGGCAAATCAACTGAAAACTAATCAGAATTAAAGTACTAGTTTAGTAAACACTCCCACACAATAATAAATGTTGTATTTGTGTGTCAGAATTACTGAAAGAACATAGATATATCTGGCATGACATGATGCATTCAATGAAGTGGATTTCATAGTCTGAGCATTCAGTACACTGACATTCAGGCTCACAATTTTCTGACCTTTCTATGTTCAAGCTGTCAGTTTCAAGAAAACTCTAATCAGTGTTGTTACAGACCCACAAAAGCAAACCAATGTCTCAGAGCCCTGGGTACCCTAAGACAATTTTGTTAAATGGCTGACAAACAATTCTTGCTCCATCCTCCCCCATCCCCATTGGAGTGTCCCCAAAATACTGATTTCCAATTGCCTTGAACACTAACTTACACCTCTTGGAGGTACCAAGAACACTGACTTCTGGTTCACTAACTTGCACATGTTCACCGACACACATGAACACTAACTTACACCTTTTGGAGGTACCAAGAACACTGACTTCTAGTTGTCTGGCTCACTAACTTGCACATGTTCACTGACACACATGAACACTGTAAAGAAGAGTAGTGCTCAGTCTCACATACAGCAAGACAGATGCAGAATGAGCAGTACACACAGCGTGGAGTAGAGACAGACAGATGGGAAGCGTGGTACTGACTGGAGTAGAGACAGACAGACAGATGGGAAGTGTGGTACTGACTGGAGTACAGACAGACAGATGGGAAGTGTGGCACTGACTGGAGTACAGACAGACAGTCAAAGAAGTGTGGTACTGACTGAATCAGGAATGTTGACATCAGCCCCAGCCTTCACCAAAAGGTCAATCACCTCCTCATGACCTCTCCACACTGCAACGTGCAGACATGTTTTGCCATCCTGATGAATAAAGATGCAATTCCTTTTGTATGGACATGGAACTGGCAAAACTTGAGAAAGTAGATCTTCATTAAGCATGAGTAATTGTGTTGAAGGCAGTCAATACAGAAACACCATCCAGTTACTGAAAAAAGCTTTTGGGGCTGTCCAGGAGGCAGGGCCTTCATGGCCACGAATGAATCTCATGAGTTTTGGGCCTTTTGCTTTGGCCAGGGTTTAAAAACAAACATCTAAACATTAAAGTTCACTATCACATTTTCCTAGTGTCAAATGGCATGTGTACCAGTTTGGGATGAAGAGTGTGTGTGTGTGTGTGTGTGTGTGTGTGTGTGTGGGTGTGGGGGGGGGGGTCTTCAGTTCCTAGACATACCGAGGTCCTTTGATTCCCATACCTGTACAGCATAGCCAAGTGAATGCCAGAATGGTCAGTACACACCCTCCACCCCTCTCCTAAATGCACACACAAAATTCATAGAATCATACAAGTCTAGGAAGTTGGAAACCCCTTGCCCACACAATTCCATTTAATCTTCTTGGTCTCAACACCATCACCACCACCACCGCCATTAGCTAACAGGATGTGTGCAGCCATACAAGCACCACACCATGTAGAGTGTTACCAGCGTGCGCTTGTTGACACTGGTCCCTGCTGAGATCAAGGCCTGCACAATGTCGGTGTGGCCCCCACGACAGGCCATGTGTAGAGCTGTGCGCCCATCCTGCCACAAACATCCACATGTGTGGCTTTATTAGTACACCTCACACACACACACACACTCACACACACACACACTCACACACACACACACTCACACACACACACACACACACACACACACACACACTTCCTGGCTGAAGCTGCTCTTTGTACAACTGATTTGACCACAGAGATAAAAAATGAATCAACTGAATTTTGGCTAAGTCAAAAATGTTTTTCCTTCTCACCCTCAGATAAGCTAAAGCCAGACAGACACGTATAAGTTTTCAAAAAAGAAATTTGCTCCAAACCTGTGAATTGTATGTGCTGCTACACACAGCACCAGCCTTTCTCATCGTGTTCCTACATGGGGCTATGCCTATGGCTGCTGGGTGAAACGTTGTGGAATACCTTGGGCAACATACACTTCAGCTCAGATCATAGCCTCACAGGGTTCAGATACAGTGCTGGTCTCAGCAGCTGCAGCCTTGCTGGGAACAACTATCATCATTTATAGCCACACAACCTGCACCCAGACTGCCAGAAGGTGGCTGTCCCATAAGGCTGATAAGCCGTTGTTTCCAGTGGCTAGGAGAAACTGACAAGTGAAGAAAAGTCTCAAATGATCTGCTTGAATGATCTTCATAAGAAATCTGTCAGCACTTGTCACGGTTGTTTCAGTTCAACTTAAAATTCAAGTGCCTGCAGCTCCATACCAAGCCATGCGCTTTTGTTATGATCTTTATAAAAAAGTTTATTATTTGGTTTTTAATTCTATGATGTTCAAAAAAGAGAAGAAAAAAAGAGAGCATTTATATGCATTTTATATATATATATATATATATATATATATATATATATATATATATATATATATATATATATATAACACAGCTGTCATCATCTGCGATTTGGTTGTGTGTATCAGAGTGTTTGAGCTGAGCTTGAAGGGACAGAAATCATGTTTGGCTTCATAAGATTAAGAAACAGCATAAAAGCAGAATTCTAGGGGACAGATAAATGGGGAAGAGAGAAAAATAAAACTGCAAACATGCATCATAGACGCCATTAATGCATCATGGACAATGCAGCTTTGGGAAAGGAAAACATAACTGAAGCATTTGAAGCCATCAAAAACTGATGCTGCACTTCTCTAACAAATGGGTCACAACAAGGAAAGGACACACACACACACACACATACACACACACATAAACACATACATACACACACACACAGATACACACACACACAGATACACACATACACACACACACACACACACACACACACACACACACCACATGCCTGTTTCCAAAACAAAGTTGGATGACAAATAAAACACCTCAGCCAAAGTACTTTAGACTGCAAAGTTTGACTTAGCCATTGTTAATGGATTATAAGTGAAGCTAGCAGATAACTCTAACTTGTCTAAGTAAAAAGGATTTCCCCCCAGCACATACGAATACCGGACAATATTTTTTGATATTATATTTGATTACTATTACAGTATTAGGTTCCACCGAATGCAGCAACACATTCCCAGCTCAAGATGAACCATGTGAAGGTCCAGCCCAGCTTGCCCTTTTAGTAGTGCAACTGAATGGCCCAACTACCAAGCCCCAAGACAGATAATAATAATAATGTAACTGAATGGCCCAAATACCAAACCCCAAGACAGATAATAATAATGTAACTAAATGGCCCAACTACCAAGCCCCAAGACAGATAATAATAATGTAACTGAATGGCCCAAATACCAAGCCCCAAGACAGATAATAATAATGTAACTGAACGGTCCAAATACCAAGCCCCAAGACAGATAATAATAATAATGTAACTGAATGGCCCAAATACCAAGCCCCAAGACAGATAATAATAATAATGTAACTGAATGGCCCAACTACCAAGCCCCAAGACAGATAATAATAATGTAACTGAATGGCCCAAATACCAAGCCCCAAGACAGAAAATAATAATAATGGTAAGCCAAGACAGATAATATAAGTAACTAAATGGCCCAACTGCCAAGCCCCAAGACAGATAATAATAATGTAACTAAATGGCCCAACTACCAAGCCCCAAGACAGATAATAATAATAATGTAACTGAATGGCCCAACTACCAAGCCCCAAGACAGATAATAATAATGTAACTGAATGGCCCAAATACCAAGCCCCAAGACAGATAATAATAATAATGTAACTGAATGGCCCAAATACCAAGCCCCAAAACAGATAATAATAATAATGTAACTGAATGGCCCAAATACCAAGCCCCAAGACAGATAATAATAATAATGTAACTAAATGGCCCAACTGCCAAGCCCCAAGACAGATAATAATAATGTAACTAAATGGCCCAACTACCAAGCCCCAAGACAGATAATAATAATGTAACTGAATGGCCCAAATACCAAGCCCCAAGACAGATAATAATAATAATGTAACTGAATGGCCCAACTGCCAAGCCCCAAGGCAGATAATAATAATGTAACTGAATCAGAATGGCCCAGCTACCAAGCCCCAAGGCAGATAATAATAATGTAACTGAATCAGAATGGCCCAACTGCCAAGCCCCAAGACAGATAATAATAATGTAACTGAATCAGAATGGCCCAACTACCAAGCCCCAAGACAGATAATAATAAATTAACTAAATGGCCCAACAACCAAGCCCCAAGACAGATAATAATAAATTAACTAAATGGCCCAACAACCAAGCCCCAAGACAGATAATAATAAATTAACTAAATGGCCCAACAACCAAGCCCCAAGTCAGATAACAATAATGTAACTAAACAGTAAATGGTTCAATGACCAAGCTCCAAGACAGATAAATAAATAAAACACCATCAACTGGCAAATGGGAAAACTGAGAGACAGGGTGGAGCGCATATGGACTTTTCCAAGCGCATAGATGTCATCTTGAACTGAAGTGAACTGAACAATCACCAATGTGGGATAATGAATAATGCACTGTAACTGTTTAACTTTAACCCTGGGCCAACTGCTCAGACAAAGTGGGATAATAAATAATAATTGTGCGATAATTGTTCAAATTTCTTTAATCCCAGGTCAATCACTCAAAGTAAGATAATAAATAATACACCATAACTGTTTAACTTTAATCCTGGGTGAACGGCTCAATGTGGGATAATAAATAATAATTGTGTGACAATTGTTTAACTTTAAATTTCTTTAATCCACAGTCAATCACTCAGAGTAAGATAATAAATAACACACCATAATTGTTTAACTCTAAACTTTAATCCACGGTGAACTGCCCAAGTGGGATAATTATATATTAATTATTATACACAGTGATGCAGGCACACATGAGTATAATCAGTATATATATATATATATATATATATATGCCATAACTGCTTCAAGTGAACAGCTTAAACAGTTAAAGGTGAATAATACATATAGTTAATAATACATTGTAACTGTTCTTTAAACCTCTACTTCATTTTCTTCCTTGCTCACACAGTGTGTGCTGAATCCATGAATACGATGATGCGTGTGTCACTGTGTGGCAGCTCTGGCTCCTGCAGATCAGCTGCTGAAACTGAAAGGGGGCCAAGAAGTAATACTACTAATACACCGTACCTGTGTCATCCCAGACCTACATGACACGGGCAGTTAAAGGGAAACTGAGTCACACACCTGGTTGGTACTGTTGACATCAGCTCCTGCCCTGATCAGCATGCCCACCACGTCTGGACTGGACATCGCTACTGCTTCATGGAGCAAGGTGCTGTCATACTGCCCACATACAGCATTATAGCAATGTAATGGAGTGGAGTGGTAGAAGGACAGTGGCCCAGGCAGTGGAGTCGATCAAAATGGAGACTGCAGCAGGCGTACGGCAGCAATCAGGTTTTATTTGCTCAGCAGCAGGCAATTTTCAGCACCCCCAAAATCCTCACTCGCATGCATAGATAAGAGAACGGCGCGGGCAGCAAGGAACACACGCTATCGCTACAATAAAATCGGCCCTCTGGACCACAAAATGGCTGACAATTGTGTTTCCTTGGCCCGCACAAATACAGTTTCCTCTACAATAACTAAACTAATTAAAACATGAAAAACATGAAATAAAAGCTACAGTTACAATCTTTTAAACCATATAAACAAAATGTACACACATGACTTATTTAATTTACAACAAGAGTGGAAAGCGTGGCTTGCGCCTGTCTAGAAACAGATTCGTACAACTAACACAATGTACAAAATATTAATGTTACTAAAACTTATATCAGAATAAAGTGCACGCTCCCACGGTTAAAATGGTACATAACAATTACAATACAACGCTCTGTGTGAAAAGCAAGACACACTCAAAGACTAGTACTAAAACAATCAGTGCGAACTTTCGCCTGGGGCGCGTTATCTTAGTCGCAGCAGCGCTGATAGTGATACCAAGTAGTCTATGAATACAACTTAGCTTCTACAGTACACAATACTTAATAAGTTAATTTCAACCCAAAATAAACACTAAACATGAAGTCAGCTAAGCAAAATACTATATGACAAAGCACTAATCGACACAGAATTACTTTAATCGAATCAAAACAACAATTCACTACTATTTACTAGTACTAAACAGAGAACGCGCCATGCAGACGACGGCTATAAAAAGAATGGACCCAGAGAGGCATCGGCTACTGTTTAAGCTCGATCCTGCGTCTAAATAAGATCTAAATAAACATTTTAAGATACCAAATTATATTACACATGGCTTACTGCATAAAAAGGACTAGGTAAACAGAGAGTAGGTAAACAAACAAGTGGTCAAAATATTTAAGGGAGAAAACAGATTTAAAAATGGCGCGCGCTGGCGGCTATCGCCGCTTGGCTGTGTGAAGGCCATGTGGCGTTACGCTAGACACGCTTCAAAACAAAAGCTTTGTCTGCTCCGGTTCCCGGGTTACTAACAGTGCAGTAATGAAATTGCGTGGATCTGATAACCGGGGTAGGATTATTGTAAAAACGTACAAAGAGCACTTGCTCACAGCAATATGTGTGATACATATTAAAATAGCAATACAATTTACAAACACATCATGAACAACATTTCCACCAGACTGTGATTAATACAGCTTTGTGGAGCAAGTCCTTCAGATTAGACTATGAACTGAGGTCACCCATATGTATAACTGTAAAGCATGCAAAAAGATCACATTATATATCAATTATCATGGAGTCCATGCCCAAGTTCAGTGGATTATGAATACACCAAAATAACCAGTATACATGCACTAAACTTGCAAAGAGGCAGAACAGATCTTCCTGTCAAGGACTGGGCTCTGTCACAGTGACAGTGTTGCAAGTCCTGCAGCAATGCTTATTTTAAACTAAAACAGTAAAAGACGATGACGGTCAGTGCCTTAGATGTTAAAATAAAACAAGAAATCAGACAGATAATCTAAAGCTATGTGCATCACACGGTATGATCTAAATCTAGCTATTTCCATGGAGAGGTGGGGACTGGCTGAAGGTTGTGAAGACTGCAGCCTAGTTGACTCTGGAAGGACTTCAGTGAAGGTCACAATCTGAAAGAGAATGAGGCCCAGAGCACCTGTGCAGAATCGTCAAACAAGTGAATTAGCTCTCAAAAGACATCACTTACACACACCAAAGACCTGAATTGCGTACAGTAACTCTCACCGGGTCTGGTAACTCTCACATGGTGGAGTTTATGTACCTTGTATTTACTGTGTTTGTGTGAGGTCTTTTGAGTGCTAGTTAACTGCCTTGTTTGTTGAGTCTTGAATGAAAGGGCTGAAGAAATAGCTGTGAGGAGGAGGTCCATTCAGAGACTGTACAGGGGAAGGGGTGAAGAGGACACAGTGTTCGGTCGTTCCTGGTGCAGTCTTTGTGCTCCTCTGGTCCAAGGGTCAGAGTGCTGGAAGAAGTTTGCTGGGTTAATGTCCGCAAGGCCACTGTTGATTTTGTAGAGCATCCCCAAGCAAGTCTGTCATCTTCGCTGTTCCAAGAACTGACCAATGCAGATTTTTTTAGCGTGGATGTAAGGTTCCAACAGTGTCCGTGCAGTTGCTGGTCATGAGTCTTCAGAATGTTGATACTGGACATTACAGAGAAGGTTTTGTCATGCTACGCACATGCTCTAGTCTAACAAAGTAACATTATCACTATATCATTATCAGTGTCACAGTGATTGAGTGAAGAATATCCCCCCCCCCCCCCCCCCACCACCCACCTTTTTTTTTTATGCCCCTGCATTCCCAACATTGACGTGGTCTCCAGAAAGATAGCACTGTTCACTCATCATCAGAACAAGCATGGTCTACCTTATCTAGCATTAGAATCAATCTCAGATCAGGACTACTTGCTACCACAATACTACTAGTATTACTAATAAGTTAGCGGTACTAGTAGTAGCGTAGTACCAGTAGCACTATCACTGTATCAGTAGTACCCACCCAGAATCTAGCATTTACGTCAACTCCACCCTTCACTAGTCTCTGTACAGCTTTGTGGTCTCCCGCATTAATGGCACTTCGGAGCTTTGATGACAACTGTCTGTCAGACATTCCGCAAACAGTTCTTTGTTACTCGCCCATGTCGGCTCGCGGTAACAGAGAGAAAATAGTTTGCGAGTTATCTTTCCTTATTGGCAAATCTAGATGACGTCATAACAAAAATTTCCCCCACCTTATCAGATTGCTTTTATAGTTTGGTCACCAATTATGAGCTGTCAACAATTAAAGATGAATATTCTTTCGGTTAGATTATTTGAAGCAAGCCCCAAAATACATGAGTGCCATAACGTTTTGTCACGAACGTCTATGAATAATCTCGTCTCGAAAAAAAGTAGTGATGTACCCTTCAATCTGTTGTCTCGTCATTTTACACGAGATTTTGTGGGAGTTCAACATGTCGGACATGGAAGGAAAAGAACCCGAGATGAATGGCTTGGAAGAATCACCAGAGGAGAATGGGGACGTTGAAATGGAGGAGGAAGAGTTAAGAATTGATTTTTTGAATGATTCATTATTCGTTTTAGTCATACCAATACTTTTGTAAAGATTTTTGTAGCTGATTTTCAGTGCTGCACGTTGTTTGAGGTTGGGTTGATAGTACGGATCCGTTTCCAAGTCACATTGAACTGTTTTGAAATCTGCCCATATTTTGGACGTTCAAGATGCCGTATGTTGTAGAATTAGCCTTCAAGAGTTCTGAATCCAGAAAATATTTGACCCAGAGAAAAGAGTTATTCGCGCAGAGCTTTTGTGTATGATTAGATCATTGTGTATGCTGGTTTTCTTTCAGTGATTTCTGTTTGGCATGTTAGAATGTTCTAGAACTAGTAGAACTATAAGTTCCCTTAAGATCATTTGAATTGAAATGATAACTAACGCAGCTGTTCTAATTTTATTTCAGTCCAACACGGCTAGCAGAACAGAAGAAAGAGGAAGGAAACACATTTTACAAACAGCAGAAGTACAAGGAGGCCCTTGAATGCTACACTCAGGCAATAAGTATGCTGTAATTTGAAAATTCAGGAAGTGGTGGACATATTGGTCTTTGCCAAAGCTATTTTTAGCTTCTTGGGTTTTTCTTTTCTTTTCTTCTTCAGTTTTGTTTTGAGAAACCAAAAGTACACACTGCATTCAAGTTCAGAATCAATACTTATTGTTGTTTTTGTTTGTTTTGTTTTTGTTTCTTGCTCCTTTGCCCCATTACATGTCAGTTTGACATGAAGTCCATTTTAATTTTTATTCCACAGTAGTTTAATATGACATATTAATAAATTGACTGATTGTATTGTCGGAGTTTAAAAATTTGGCTTGATGTACCTAGACTAGGCCTGGCAGCATTACTCACAGCTGGTTAGTTCTCTGAAAAGAACGCCCAGTTTCCCATATGACTTAGTGCCAAAAGGTGTGCAAGAAAAGAGGACAGAGGTACTAGAAAATAAAGTTGACATGATGTGAGTGAGTAATGCATT
>JABMCL010003731.1:0-17500 GCA_018857735.1 Alviniconcha marisindica
TGTGTACAACAACAAAACACACACACACACACCACACACACACCACACACACACACACACACACACACACACACACACACACACACACACACACACACACACACACACACACACACACACACACACACACACACACACACACACACACAACACACACACACACACACACACACACACACACACACCACACACACACACACACACACACACACACACACACACACACACACACACACACACACCACACACACAACACACGCACACACACACACACACACACACACACACACACACACACACACACACACACACACACACACACACACACACACACACACACACACACCTCTCTCTCTCTCTCTCTCTCTCTCTCTCTCTCTCTCTCTCTCTCTCTCTCTCTCTCTCTCTCTCTCTCTCTCTCTCTCTCTCTCTCTCTCTCGCATTCGTTTATATTCTCAATATTTGTGAATATGATGTATCAGATATGTATATTATGTATACATGCATGCTCTGCATTTTACTCTGTCTGTCTGTCTGTCTGTCTGTCTGTCTGTCTCTGTCTCTGTCTCTGTCTCTGTCTCTCTCTGTCTCTCTCTGTCTCTCTCTGTCTCTCTCTGTCTCTCTCTCTCTCTCTCTCTCTCTCTCTCTCTCTCTCTCTCTCTCTCTCTCTCTCTCTCTCTCTCTCTCTCTCTCTCAATAGTTAATGTGAGTTTTTGAGTTGATAATTATTTTGTTTTCGATTGTTTTTGTTGTTGTTGTTGTTGTTTTGTTTTTGCTTTTTTTGTTTGTTTGTTTTGCCCGAGGGCTGGATGAAAAAAAGTATTGTTCTTATGCCATTACCCTCGTTAATAAAAAAAATCTCTCTCTCTCTCTCTCTCTCTCTCTCTCTCTCTCTCTCTCTCTCTCTCTCTCTCTCTCTCTCTCTCTCTCTCTCTCTCTCTCTCTCTCTCTCACACACACACACACACACACACACAAACAAACAAACAAACAAACGCACACACGCACGCGCGCACGCACACACACAAACGCATACGCACGCCCATATGCACACACACACACACACACACACACACACACACACACACACACACACACACACACACACACACACACACATACACATACACACACACACACGCCTCGTTTTTGATAGTATGGCTTTATTGGTATACGAATTTATATCAACAGTATCATGGTGTAAACTGAATACAGTATTATAAACATGAAAATGACCAGACTACAAACATAATTGCGGGCACGATGTATCAGGCTAAAACATTACATAATACAAATCGACGATCATACAAGTGTTTTCAGTTTTAATGTACGACGACCTGAACGAAGAAACTAACTTAAGAGCAACGAAACACCCAAGAAATAAATCAATAAGATCTTTCTTCTTTTAATTTAAAAAGAAGAGATAGAGAGAGGAAGCGTAAAAACAAAACAATCAAACAAAGAAATCCGTCCTATAAAGGCAGCAATACTCTATGAAATAATATGATTTGTAGTGTGTTTTAGAGTAATATGACAAGAAACACATTATAATACTCAAAACGTCTGAGGTAACATGCAATCAGAAATTTTACATGACACTGATTTTTTTTAACTGTGTAAATGTGCGCAAGTAATATGAAATGTTTTGCCCTGTATATTTACTGTTAAAATGTAAAGCGACTAAAAACAAGCAAACAAACAAGAACAACGAATAGCAACTCTCGGCAGTCAACCAAGGCCCAAAGTCTTCGGTTGTTGAAATCAGTTTATCACTGGTCACTTCTATCCGAACCCAGTGACAACTTACGGAATCATTCCTTCTGCCGTCCCTTCCATTTCGAATAATTATTTCTTGCATGAACCTAACGTACGCTTTGTGTTTGAAATTTATGGCGTTATTTTGTCGAAGATCGAAACGTCTAAACAACAGCACCACGCCAATGTAATATTCTCGTATTGCAGTTCCCAGATAATTCGGACATAATCATCAGCTTCTCTCCTCTTTATCACACACACACACACACACACACACACACACACACACACACACACACACACACACACACACACACACACACACACACGCGCGCGCGCGCGCGCGCGCAATCACACACGCGGCACGACGCACGCGCGCGCGCGCGCGAACACAAACACAGACACACATGCGCGCGCATAATTCATCTAAAATAGGCCTTTATACTTCACAGCTATGTTGATGATTGTTGAAAAATGCTGATTGCTGTTTGATTTACTGAAGGATGCGACTTCCCACTTTCACACTCCTTTTTCGCAGATTCGTTATTTACTACATACATTTATAAAGTGTCTGTCATACGTTTATGTCGTCACCAACTTATGGAATGCATGTCCTTAAAAGCAAAACTGATATGCAGACGTCTTCGACAGGTACAATGCAAAAATAGGAGAGAGCAGCGAAAAGCAATTTGTGTAGTCTGTCGATGTTAATGCAGAGCAGCACTGGACGCGGTTGGCACGTGATGGACACACCAGGACCGGCGCAGTGGCCATTGCAGCCGGCATGGACCCATCCACAGGCCCCACGCGGTCGCCGATCTCAACCAATCAGAGACGCGAAATGCTGCTATTTTTAGCGCGGATTTTTGTCTCACACGCTGGTATCACAAACAACGGCTCGGCACACACTGACTCAGTGCGGTTTTGTCATTTTTGGTTCAATCGCCCTAACACAGCAAAATGGTTGCATGGGTGCCTACAGGGTAATCGACTTAGAACAATTTCCAGTTCGAATCTCTACGGATAAAGCGCTGATTTTGGGATTTGGGATTTGTTCTTTCTTCTTTTTCTTCTTCTGTCACTCTCCTTTATTTTTATTTTTTTCCTTTCTCTGTATCGCCTTGTCAGATTCATGACTGAAAGTCCGTTTTAGTTGGGACGACCTCTGCCTTCACAATAATAATAAATAGTACTAAAAGATAACTTTTAGGCCAATATATCGCTATTCTTTGATCCGATCTCACTTCTCCGACATTTTCAAGTTAATTGAGAAAAATATCAAAGATAACGTGTTAAATTTTTTTATAAAAAATATATATGACAACTAACAATACACAAGAAAAATAATGTACATATACCGTATGAGAAGAGGCAATGTACAATAAAGAAAATAATCTCATCACATTATTACCTACCTATAATTCCACAATTTCACCCCTCCCAATAAATTCTTTGTTTGCGTTATCCTGCCTGTTATTTTTTCTAGTCGATCAGACTAGATACTTTGTGCTTTCCCTGGGTTAGGGTTTCGTGTTTGGGTCAGTGAGGTTCTTGGTATACAATCCGACTATTCAGTTTGTTTTTCTTCTCTTTGCGTTCCCTTTTGCTTCTTGAGTTGTTTCGTTCTTTTTCGATGTGGGGGTGATGGGAGTAATCTCGAGGTGCCTCGCTAGTCCAGACAACTTGATTAAAAAATAATTACAAAATTATATGGGTACTTCGTGAGCGTCTGTTCAGTGTCCAGTGGCTGTTAGCATCATTGTGTGGTTTGTATTGTGTGCATGGATTACGGGCGTTTCTAGCCTTTGTCACATTGCACGCTGTCAGAGACTGTTAGTTGCCATGTACGGTTTTTTATCGGGTGGGAGTAATGGATTTTTTCCCCTCCCTCTTTCTCCTTGATCTTTCTTCGTCATTTTCACCATCCTTTCCATCTGGCCATTTGGTTTCAATTGTTTGCTTGCCTGATTAGGGCAGCCATTTTTCATTTAACTCTCGCGTTTGTGTTGATTTGTCTTTCGTTATAATTTTGCCACAGGCTTTTATGTTCAGCTTCTTTCTTGGCGTTTTTTTTCTTCTTTTTTTTCTTTTCTTTCTTTTTTTCTTTTTTTTTTCTTTCTTTTTTTGCCGCAGGCGTTTGCTTTCAGTTTCTTTCTCTGCCTGTTTAGCGCTTGTTTTGGTTTTTAGGGTGTCAGTCTACCCCTCGAGTCATTGTTAAGTAGACAGTGCGTGGTGTCTGATTTTCGGTGATTTTCTGTCTTGAGTAATGTCCAAATCAAATTGGAAACTGTATGGAGCTTCGTCCTTTCGCATCATCTGTAGCATCGGACTGTCATTTCCACAGTCGAGTCTACTTCTTCGCTTGGTTCAAACACTTTGATATCTTCCAAAACACGAAATGTATCTGACCATGCCCCTATTGTAGTTTAGGAAATCTTCTCACTGTCAGGCAGGAAAGAAACGTGACATGGTATCTGGACTGCACTGAAGTGACCGCAGTAAATCGGTCGCTTTCCTAGTGGAAGCCCTTTGGCAAACATGGTGCTTAACTTCCACAGAAACCATAAGGCTTATATAGGACGGGGAGAAGAGGGAGTGGGTATGGAGGTGGGGGAAGAGGGAGAGTATATACCTATCGCTACACTGTCACCACCAGAATGACTCCTGCATTAAGATGGGCAGAGATGAGAGCCATTTTTAATGTTTCATTAATTGTGAGGGACAAAGTCACAACAAGACTGTGTCCACAAACCACAACCTTTTTGAAGAAAAAGGACAGCCGAAGCGAATCGTTAAAAACGATGAAAAATGAAACAGAAACTTAGTATCTTTTCGGGGTTGATCTGTTGTCGCTTGTAGGAAGATTGTAGGCATGACCTACAGTGTCTACAAGGTCATGCCTACAATCTTCCTACAAGCGATAACAGATCAACCAAAACAACAACAACAACAACAACAACAAAAAACAATAGAAGATAAGTTTCTGTTTCATTTTTCGTCGTTTTTAATCGTTTATCTGTTGTTTAAGTGTCGTTTTGTGGCTTGACGAAGGGGATTTCCCCGGAAATTTGCATATTGTGTGTCCGTGTCATAATAAATAAGCGTTCTTTTGAACCTTTTTGTGTTTGGATCTTGTTTTAGAACGCTAGCAGTCATTCTGTTTCAGATTCTTGTATGTTCAGACTGTGAATGCCTTTTCTTATATGTTCAGACTGCGAATACCTTTTTCTTGTATATTCAGACTGTAAACGCCTTTTTCGTGTATGCATGTTAAGACTATGAACGGCTTTTTATTGTATGTTCAGACTGTGAACCCCTTTTTCTTGTATGTTCAGACTATGAACGCCTTTTCCCCTGTATGTTCAGGCTGTGAATGCCTTTTTCTTGTATGCTCACAGTTCTTGTATGTTCAGATAGTCAACGCCTTTTTCTTGTATGTTCAGACTGTGAGAACCTTCTCCTTGTATGTTTAAACTGTGAACGCCTTTTCGTGTTTGCATGTTCAGACTGTGAACGCCTTTAAAAAAAAAATGGTATGTTCAGACTGTCATTGTCTTTTTCTTGTATGTTCAGACTGTGAATGCCTTTTTTCTTTTCTGTTCAGACTGTGACTGTCTTTTTCTTGTATGTTCAGACTGTGAACGCCTATTTCTTGTATTTTCAGACTGTGAACGCCTTTTCCTTGTATGGTTAGACTGTGAACGCCTTTTTCGTGTATACATGTTCAGACTGTGAACGCCTCCCCCCCCCCCCCCCCCCCCCCCGCCCCAACCCCCTTTTTTTTTTATATAGTGTCTTCAGACTGTCAACGCCTTTTTCTTGTATGTTCAGACTGTAAATATCTTTCTGTTGTATGTTCAGACTGTGAATGCTTTTTCTTGCATGTTCAGAATGTGAACGTGTGTCAATGTGTGGACTGTAAGTACTCTGTGTCAGTGTGTGGACAGAGAGCGTCGTGTCCTCGTGTGGACTGTAGGTACTCTGTGTCAGTGTGTGGACTGTGAGTATTCTGTGTCACTGTGTGGACTGTAAGTACTCTGTGTCAGTGTGTGGACTGTAGGTACTCTGTGTCAGTGTGTGGACAGAGGGCGTTGTGTCCTCGTGTGGACTGTAAGTACTCTGTGTCAGTGTGTGGACTGTAGGTACTCTGTGTCAGTGTGTGGACTGTGAGCGTTGTGTCCTCATGTGGACTGTATTCTGTGTCACTGTGTGGACTGTAAGTACTCTGTGTCAGTGTGTGGACTGTAGGTACTCTGTGTCAGTGTGTGGACAGAGGGCGTTGTGTCCTCGTGTGGACTGTAAGTACTCTGTGTCAGTGTGTGGACTGTAGGTACTCTGTGTCAGTGTGTGGACTGTGAGTATTCTGTGTCAGTGTGTGGACTGTAAGTACTCTGTGTCAGTGTGTGGACAGAGAGCGTTGTGTCAGTGTGTAGACTGTAAGTACTCTATGTCAGTGTGTGGACTGTAAGTATTCTGTGTCAGTGTGTGGACTGTAAGTGTAAGTACTTTGTGTCAGTGTGTGGACAAAGAGCGTTGTGTCAGTTTGTAGACTGTAAGTACTCTGTGTCAGTGTGTGGACTGTAAGTATTCTGTGTCAGTGAGTGGACTGATAGCGTCGTGTCAGTGTGTGGACTGTAAGTATTCTGTGTCAGTGTGTGGACTGTAAGTATTCTGTGTCAGTGTGTGGACTGTAAGTATTCTGTGTCAGTGTGTGGACTGTAAGTATTCTGTGTCAGTGTGTGGACTGAGAGCGTTGTGTCAGTGTGTGGACTGTAAGTATTCTGTGTCAGTGTGTGGACTGTAGGTATTCTGTGTCAGTGTGTAGACAGAGAGCGTTGTGTCCTCATGTGGACTGTAAGTACTCTGTGTCAGTGTGTGGACTGTGAGCGTTGTGTCCTCATGTGGACTGTAAGTATTCTGTGTCAGTGTGTGGACTGTAAGTACTCTATGTCAGTGTATGGACTGTAAGCGTAGTGTCAATGTGTGGACTGTAAGTATTCTTTGTCAGTGTGTGGACTGACAGCGTTGTGTTCTCGTGTGGACTGTAAGTACTCTGTGTCGGTAAGGGAAGAAAGACGCAGAGGGCAAACTGTGAGCCAGGGTCCCGCAGCTAAATGTTATGTTTACCGACAGAGGGGCACAAACATCGAAAGAGCCATACACAAAATTCCACATGCACTATAAACAACGCTGGAGAAGCGGAAAGAGAAAATGTTTTTCTTGTTCTTTTTGGTTTGTTTTGTTCACCCCGCCCCCCTCCCAACCACCTACGCACGCGCACACACACACACACCACACACACACACACACACACACACACACACACCGCACACCCGCACCAGAATTTAACAGAACATTACACATTTTCTGTCAATAGCCAAACATTACGCAAGATCACCATCTCCTGCGTCTGAATCACAGTTAGGCTAACACTGAAGGGACTGAGGCCAGACAATGGACCAATGGCGTCGCCTGCAGACAGTCCCGGGCACGAGGTCACGAGGTCAGATGGACTGGTAGCCCCCGGTCTGACTGGCGTAGGAAGGGACGTAACTCCCCGCCGGTACGTGTTGCACTGTGGGGTATTCCCGGACAGTCTGGAGACAAGTGAATGTTAGACTGAGACACAGAAAAAGAACTGTTCAGGTTAATTCTTTCCCTGCCAAAGAATGTGCACTGGTGTGGCAATTTATTTTTTTCTTGTGAAGTCTAGTCCAGAAGAGAATACAGCCTATCTTAAAAAATTAAAAAACAACAACAACAAAATGGAACATGTACGAAAGCATCAACAGTTCTAGTTCAAGCAATACATCACATGGTTAGTCTGACTGTTAGCTTGTCACTGAGTCTGTCGGTATACCTGTCAGTTAGTCTGACTGTTAGCTTGTCACTGAGTCTGCCGGTATACCTGTCAGTTAGTCTGACTGTTAGCTTGTCACTGACTCTGCCAGTTTGTCTCTCTGTCAGTCTGTAAATGAGTCAGTCGGTCTGTCGCATCATAATTACTCTTTCGTTTATCTGATTAAACAGACATCGTCGTATCTTCAGATTTGATTTTCGTAATGCTCTGTCTGTCTGTCTGTCTGTCTGTCTGTCTGTCTGTCTGTCTGTCTGTCTGTCTGTCTGTCTGTCTGTCTCTCTCTCTCTCTCTCTCTCTCTCTCTCTCTCTCTCTCTCTCTCTCTCTCTCTCTCTCTCTCTCTCTCTCAGTGACTCCCTCTCTTCGCCCCGATATAACCGTAATGGTTGCCTGGGCGTAAAACACCAAGTCTCTCTCTCCCTCTCTCTCCCTCTCCTTCTCTCTCTCTCTGTCTCTGTCTCTCTCTCTCTGAGAATGCGTTGTGCAAGAAGAGGACCACAGCCAGCAAACAGGAACGTTTGTTGTACGTTGTGAAGTAGCTACGTGATGACTGGTGAAAACATTGACCTAGAAAAACGATATAGTGTGTGAAACGTGCACCAAATAAAACTTCAAATACGCCTTGAAAAGCAGTTAGGCACACAGTCTGTGCTATGAAGAAGCTGCATAACAACGGATGAAAATAGCAGTGCCAACAATAACAACAATAACAACAGCGAAAAGCAACTGGGTAACGCCGGCGGCAAAAAGAACAGTAAAAACAAACAAACAAACACTGACACGCACATACGCATACAAAAGATACTGCAAGCCGTGTCTGATTTCCGTGGATTATCCACACACACACACACACACACACACACACACACACCACACACACACACACACACACACACACACACACACACACGGTGACACACAAATCCAGCATGCACTAAAAGTGTCAGTCTTTAAAATGTTGAAGTTGGACACAATAATTATGGAAGAAGAAAGAGCGCACAACGATGCTAATACTATAAAACAAATACAAAACAACAAACAAACAAACAAAACAAAACAAAATTCGAACAAACAGACAAACAAACAAACAACAAACAGACAAACAAAACCGCGGAATTCTCCAGTGCAAACGGACACAGAAAACTGAGGCGAAAGTACATCAAGTACGCAGGCGAGTGTTGGTAGCTGGCGGAGTTTCGCTATGTTGTCTACATGCGTACAACACGGCACACCGACACACATCCTCGGCAGACGCAGAAGCTCCAAACTGGCGCACAATCAGCGTGAACCGAACACGTGCAACACCTTTGCTCTCGAGACGCTACACGACACAGCCAGTGACCCCAATACCTAAACTCTCTCACTCCCAGGAATCCGTGCTGCACGTGCTTGGCTCCCGCGCCCGTTCTGGCGGGTCAGTCAAGGACATGTACCGGGCGTGGTCATCAGCCAGCCCTGGCGTCACTTTCCTGACTGTCCTCGTCTCGAGGTCGAAGGTGAAGACGTCGAAGTCCGTGTACAGCTTGTCGAACCTGAGCACGGCACGCTTGCCCTGCGCCCGGTAAGTGTTCTTCAGTTCCTCCAGGCCTCTGCGCATGTCCCTCACGCGCTTCGTAAAGTCCTCGGACACGCGCACCTGTCTGCCGCGGAGTTTGTGCGCGTGCGAGAGCACGAGGAGCTTGTCTGTGACGGTGAGGAAACGAACAAGAACTGCGCTCGACCTCAGCCGCTGCACGCGCACCAGGGGAATTCCCCGCGTCACCTCCATGTCCGTCCTAATCACTTCGCGAACTTTGGCCTCGCACTCTTCGTGCGTCTCCGTCACCGTTCGGGGGATTCCGAAGAAGATGAGGTTCTGTCGTCGGGTGTGGTTCTCCTGCCGCTCGATGCGTTTCGTCAGGTCTTTCACGGTTCTCTTCCACACTTCCTGTTCCGTTTGCATCTCCTGGTGTCGCGCCGTGAGGACTTGCATGTGATCGAGCAGGAGATCCTGTGTGTCCTTTAACCGGCAGTCCAAGACACAGGACAAATATACACATTTGCCACCAGAAGAGTAGGATTATATGACACGTATGTTTAAGCCCAGGATTATGGCACGTTGAACCTGGGATCGCGATTTGTCACGCTGTGGACTAAGGCACACGTACATGACAAAGCCTGCCTTGGGTAGCCCAGTAAAACACACGATAGGTGTAAAGACTTACCACGAGAAGCCTAGGTTTATGTTAGGTATGTTTCATACGTTCAAACTCAAACATGGAATCGAACCGAAGACAAGAAAACTCGAAGCTGTCTGGACACCGCATGACGAGAGATTTTCAGTTTCCGAGAGTTCAGATCAGAGATACTGACGATTCGCCATGTATAGAATAATAACAGGTCAGGTCGTGTGAAGGTGATATTTGTGTGTTAAATGGGTCGTCTTCGCTCGTCTACAATGACGTGAACTCGCATGCCGTGCATGCAGAGGCTACACTTAACCCCTTCACCCCTTCACAGATGTCATTTGAAAACGACCAATAAGAGTTCGAAATTTGAAACCCTTTTGTCTTCTTTTTCACACTGACATGCGAAAGGATTTTCGTTAAAACGCATAACATTGAAAGTAGATGTTATAGGACCAGAAAATATACTGTTTTTATGCACACCCCTGCATCTTTCAGCCCGTAAATTTTACAGGCTGGGGCAGTGAAGGGGTTAATGTTAAAAACAACAACAACAACTTACGTGTAGCTGCAAGTAAAGCGACCCGTTCTTCATTGCACGTCTGCTAAAGTAGGTTAGGGACGTGTTAGAACAGTTAGCACCACTGAGCTAGGACGTGTTAGACCACCCAGCCCAGCACCGCCCATATGACGCACATGGGCTGGAACTGGTTAGGGATGTGCTAGGCTAGTTAGGACCGCTCAGCTGGGATGTGTTATATTAGTTAGCACCACTAAACTAGGATGTGTTATATCTAGTTAGCACCACTAAACTAGGATGTGTTATATTAGTTAGCACCACTGAACTAGGATGTGTTATATTAGTTAGCACCACTAAACTAGGATGTGTTATATTAGTTAGCACCACTAAACTAGGATGTGTTATATTAGTAAGCACCACTAAACTAGGATGTGTTATATTAGTTAGCACCACTAAACTAGGATGTGTTATATTAGTTATCACCACTAAACTAGGATGTGTTATATTAGTTAGCACCACTAAACTAGGATGTGTTATATTAGTTAGCACCACTAAACTAGGATGTTTAACTAGACCTTTAGTTAGTAAGCACCACTAAACTAGGATGTGTTATATTAGTTAGCACCACTCAGCTAGAATGTGTTATATTAGCATCGCATCAGATAACGCACATCGGCTGAAACAGTTTAGGGACGTGTTAGACTTGTTAGCACCGCTCAGTTACGGCTGGCTTTTCCGGATCCCGATTCCGGCTTGGGACTAGCGGACACAAGCCGTACAAATTCGGCCCACAGGCAAGGAAGAGGACGATCATGTTGCCAGGGAAAATCAAATGCATCCAATGGGAAATCTGGACTGATTGTCGTTGTTGTTGCCTCGCGATCGAGGGAGATGGCGGTAATTTACGAGGGTGAAGCACGCGTCACGTCATCACAGGTACGAGTCTGGCGCGTCATTCCTGTCACACGTCACGTAATCACGGGTACAAGTCTGGTGCGCCATTCCTGTCACACGTCACGTAATCACAGGTACGAGTCTGGTGCGTCATTCTTGTCACACGTCACGTAATCACAGGTACAAGTCTGGCGCACCTTTCCTGTCACACGTCGCGTGATCACAGGTACAAATGGGGCACGCCTTTCCTGTCACACGTCACGTAATGACAGGTACAAGTCTGGTGCTTCATTCCTGTTACACGTCACGTAATCGCAGATACAAGTCCGGTGCGCCTTTCCTATCACACGTCACGTAATGACAGGTAAAAGTCTGGAGCGCCAGTCCTGTCACACGTCACGTACTCACAGGTACAAGTCTGGTGCGCCATTCCTGTCACACGTCACGTAATCACACGTGCAAGTCTGGTGTGCCATTCCTGTCACACGTCACGTAATCACAGGTACAAGTCTGGTGTGCCATTCCTGTCACACGTCACGTAATCACAGGTACAAGTCTGGTGTGCCATTCCTGTCACACGTCACGTAATCACACGTGCAAGTCTGGTGTGCCATTCCTGTCACACGTCACGTAATCACAGGTACAAGTCTGGTGTGCCATTCCTGTCACACGTCACGTAATCACAGGTACAAGTCTGGTGTGCCATTCCTGTCACACGTCACCTAACGTTCTGGAAGAGGATTCAAGGAAAATGAAGTTGAATGAAACCGGAAGGCAAACATTAAACAGGTAGAATTCCTGGCAGCAGATGAAGCATACAAAGCTATGTTCTGGCCTACTCCAGGCTTAACGGTGAGACTCTTTGGCAGCTCTAGATTTCCCGAAGAGCAGACCTTAATTTTTGCATCCACAGTACTCCACCACTGGGGAAAAAGGGGGAAGTCAATAAACGACACTGGGAAAAACTAATAGGGGAACTGGATAAACGACACGAGGAAACATTAATACGGGAACTGGATAAACGACGCGTGGGAAAATAGGGGAAGTGGATAAACGACACGTTAAAAGAAAGGGGAACTGGACAAACCACTAGGGGGAAAAGAGGAAATGGATAAACGAGAAGGGAAAAAAAAAAGAACTGGACAAACGACCCTGGGAGAAAAAGAGGGAACTGGACAAACGACACGAAACAGAAGATAAACAATCTGATTTCGTGAAACCGTTTATCAAAACGTTACACAGCGTTCAGCAGAAGAGCACCTACCTCTGTTACCCGGATGTAGGCCCGTCGGCGTCTGACCACACACGTGCACATGACGGTGACGATAACGGCAAATATGATGGCGCCGAAGACGATGCCGACGATAACTCCAGCGGCCAGCCTGCAACCGTCTATCTCGTCGGAGTTGTCGCCGCAGTCGTTGTAACCGTTACATGTCAGCTGACCGGAGATGCATATCCCGTTGTTGCAACGAAAGTCGCCTCCATTGCACGAAGCTGTCAACAGTGAGAACAGTTTACGTGTGTGTGTGTGTGTGTGTGTGTGTGTGTGTGTGTGTGTGTGTGTGTGTGTGTGTGTGTGTGTGTGTGTGTTTGCGAGTATGTGGTTGTGTGCCGTGGTGTGTTGTGTGTGTGTGTGTGTGTGTGTGTGTGTGTGTGTGTGTGTGTGTGTGTGTGTGTGTGTGTGTGTGTTGTGTGTTTTGTGTGTGTGTGTTGTGTGTGTGATGTGTGTGTGTGACTGTGTGTGTGTGTGTGTGTGGTGTGTGTGTTCGGTGTGTGTGTGTTGTGGTGTGTGTGTTGTGTGTGTGTGTGTTCCGGTGTGTTGGCTGCGCTGGCTGGGCTGTGTGTGTGTGTGTGTGTGTGTGTGTGTGTGTGTGTGTGTGTGTGTGTGTGTTGTTGTGTGTGTGTGTGTGTGTGTGTGTGTGTGTGTGTGTGTGTGTGTGTGTGTGTGTGTGTGTGTGTGTGTTCTTGTCTGTCTGTCTGTCTGTCTGTCTATATGTGCGTGCGTGTGTGCTCGGCACTACCCCAAAGGGGGGCTGTCCTTTCCAGAAGACGTGGACCAAGACCAAGACCAAGACCAAGACCATCCTTACCTTAGCGCCACTTACCGTTCTGGCCCGGGCGGTAGAATGTGGTCAGCAGCAGCTCGAAGTCGGCGAAGGTGGCCTCCCCATGGTTGACCAGTTCCACCGTCACCTGGCTGCCGGTCGTGCGGTAGTTGGTGGTCGGTCTGGTTGTGCCGCACACACCGTTCTTGGCTGGAACCCAATTATTGGCACCCGGGAAATCAGTCGGGGTCAGATGAGTATTCCCACAGCCCTATGTTCCCACAGGTTGTTGTTGTTGTTGTTAGTGTTGCTGTTGATGTTGTTGTTGTTGCGGTTGTTAGTGTTGCTGTTGATGATGTTGTTGTTGTTGTTGATGTTGTTGTTGTTGTTGTTGTTTTTGTTGCTGTTGTTATATTTCCATCTTTCCATCTCATTCTTTCATCGATTTTGACCGTTTAGCTGTTGTTTAAGTGTGGTTTTGTAGCTTGAAAGAGGGGATTACCCCGAACATTTGCTGGTTTCGTTTTGTTTTGAGCTAATAAATAGCGTTCTTTTGAACCTTTGGATCTTGTTTTAGAACGCTAGCAGTCATTGTTGTTTAAGATATGTGTTGTTGTTAAAGTTTTTGTTGCTTTTTGTTTGTTTGTTTGTTCCAAGAGCTCTTTGTTCCCAAAGTTACACCACACACACTCACACACACACACACACACACACACACACACACACAACCACACACACACACACACACACACACACACACACACACACACAAAGGAAGACGAAGAAGAGCAAGACATGTACATACGGGTGAGAGGACGGCCCCCTTCGGAGAGCTTGAGGCCCATCGCATGGCAGTCTGTGAAGGGCTTGGGGAGATTCAGGTAGCGGAATCGAACCTGCACCTGTCTGGAGCTGTCCGTGCTGGCGATGGTGAGCTGGCATGAGTAACCGGAGGGGATGCTGGTGCTGTAGCTGGAGTATTCTAGAATCATATCCTTGGAGAAGGAGAGGGTGCTTCCCGGTGCGCAGTGATTCTTCAGGTACTCTGAAACAAGTCAAAGACTGGCATCCGCAACACACACACAAAAAAGGATTTCAAACTGAACATAAAATCAACGGAGCATTGTAAAACAAAATTCTAGATTTGAATTGTTTTGTTTGGATCTCTGTTCAGTTGGTAGAGCGTCCGACTGGAAAGCCAGGCGCAATATAGATGCGGGTTCGAGTGTTGTCCAACTGGATAGCTGGATGGATTAAAAACTGCCTTTTCTCAACACAAGTGTTGTCCAACTGGATAGCTTGATGGATTAAAAACTGCCTTTTCTCAACACAAGTGTTGTCCAACTGGATAGCTGGATGAATTAAAAACTGGCCTTCTCAACAAGTGTTGTCCAGCAAGATAGCTGGATAGATTAGAAACTAGCCTTCTCAACACAAGTGTTGTCCAAAAGTATAGCTGGATGAATTAAAAAATGGCCTTCTCAACACAAGTGTTGTCCAAAAGGATAGCTGGATGAATTAAAAACTAGCCTTCTCAACACAAGTGTTGCCCAACTGGATAGCTGGATGGATTAAAAACTCGCCTTCTCAACACAAATGTTATCCAACTGGATAGTTGGATGAATTAAAAACTGGCCTTCTTAACACAGGTGCTGTCCAAAAGGATAGCTGGATGAATTAAAAACTGGCCTTCTTAACACAGGTGCTGTCCAAAAGGATAGCTGGATGAATTAAAAACTGGCCTTCTTAACACAGGTGCTGTCCAAAAGGATAGCTGGATGGATTAAAAACTAGCCTTCTCTGCTGTCCAAAAGGAAAAAGAGGCCGAAAGAAAAGTTCAAATCAGGGATTTTGTTTTAAAACATTCCCTTGATTTAAAAATCAATCAATCATAAAAGATCTTTTGTTAGTGGTGATGCACACAACTTCGTCTCGCTTGTGTTGCACGCACCGCCCTGTAATACATTGGGCACGAGCGTTGCGTGCTCACGTCACCCGAATAACTGTCACTGAAGCTGAAGACACTGAAAATAAAACCAAGAAGGCATTTCTAAACAAAATCCTCGAATTTACTTGTTTGTTTGCTTGTTAATTTTGTTCGTTTGATCTGTTCTACCCGTTGGAGCAACTGCGGGTCTTCTTGGACTTCTGGTTGAGAAGGCAGGCTAGTTCCTTTAACTTTCTCCTTTCTTTCTTTCACGGTGCTTTATGCCACAGAAACCGTAGGGCTTTTTAGCAGCCAGGAAAGGGGGTCGGGGGTCGGGTGGAGATGAATAGCTTGTCCAAGCGCTCCGACCCGCAAAGACCGAGGAGACGGTCAGCCACCGCCAGAACAACAATGTTAAGGAGGTGGGGACCCCGCCAGTGCCAAGCCACTTAAATCGTGTACTTCGCTAATTGCAGTTTCAACAGCTGTGCGGAACAAAGTCACAAAGACAGTGTCCAAAAAGCAACTGTTGGAACCTGAAGCAACGGACTGTCCAACCCTCTGTGACAGCCCAGCTTCATTTCTTCTCCGACGAGCATACACATTTAGACATAGACATCTAACGATAGTGATTAACAGGAGTGTATTATTTGTTTTCCGGTTGTTTTTTGTTTGTTTGTTTCTTTGTTTGTTTGTTCAAATTAAAAGGACAGTAGAGCGACTGACACAGACGACAACTGACAGCAATGAAAACAATAGAATGTGAGCAGGTCGTTTCCCGGTCCAGAGGATAACCATCAGTGTGTCTGCCTAGCATCCTGAGAACAGAAACACAACACCACCGCAGCGATAAAGTGAACGTCCGACCTAGGAATGGTCACTGCCATCAAGACGTACAGATGAAATCAGACACTCACTGTAGCTTGGCGAGTATCCCAGCACGCATATCGGTGACAGAAGGACGATGAAACGGAGATAGTCAGCCATTTTGTTTCACACTACAACAATTCACTGTCAACAAAACCCTGCTTCTTCTCACGACGCTTCACAAATCAACAAAACCCTGCAGAACTATAGAAGCGTACGTATCAGCCCAGTGGCTTAATGCTCGACAGCAGAACAGAGACAACAGAATTTCTAATGATTATATCTCCTCTTGCGAGAATGCGCCACGTCTTCGGCAAATGTCAGTGCCTTTTCTAGAGTTTGTTGTCCTCAGATGTGGATCAAGATCGATGAGAAGGACTGTCTGCTCGGTACGCAGGGAATCTGGTTTCGCTATTGTTCAGGATCGCTGGGATTACATTCGCTCCACCCTGAACTTGAGCGGAGTTTGCAGCTGTTCGCTGTTCGCGCTCAATGGACTTTGTTACTGCGCGAGTCAAGCTACGTGTGTGTGTGTGTGTGTGTGTGTGTGTAATAACCACAGGCGCGTGAAACTGACTTTTTCCCCCTTCTTATACCACTGCCTAAAAACGGACCTATTAACCTTGTCCCGAAGTGCACAAAACAACAGCAATAGGGTCAACGAAACTATAATTATACAGAACCAAGAACACGCAAATGAAACCATACTAATTGTATAAACAAATACACTACAACAATTCATTCAACGTCTTTCTCATCACTTCCAACACACACACACACACACACACACACACACACACACACACACACACACACACACACACACACACACACACACACACACATATATATATATATACACTCACACACACACACACATATATATATATATATACACACTCACACACACACACACATACACACAAGCGTGCGCGCGCGCAGCCACACACACACACACACACACACACACACACACACACACACACACACACACACACACACACACACACACACACACACACACACACACACACACACACACACACACACACACACACAACCACTGTAAAATGGTATGTGCGCAGTGAGTCTGCTCGAGAGCAGAGAATAGCGCTATATAAAAGCTATGAATAATATTAATAATAATAATATTAATAATAACAACAACAACAATAATAATAACAACATGCACACCGGTAAAGCATTCAGCGATCTATTCAGTGTTCAGAGGGAAAAAGATGGTCTTGAAGGCAGATTAAAATGATGCTATGCAAGAGGCTGTTAATGCCACTTGAACAGTTAGAGACCACCATCCTGTACTTGTAACGTAACGTGTAATATGCTCGATATATTTAACATTCCCCTGAGTGCCTGTACGATGATAATGACATTGCCACATGTATGTGTCACTTATTCAGAGTCGCATACGATAGTGGGTCTGTCGGACGCAGAGAAGGGCGCTGCAG
>JABMCL010003731.1:30000-35000 GCA_018857735.1 Alviniconcha marisindica
AGACGAGCTGCTGGTCTGGGTCGCTGTGTGAACGACGGTGCTTCGGTCACGCGACGAAGCGAAGGCGGCAGAGGTCCTGGAATTAGTGCTGTCGCCGTTGTCTCGCATCGTTGCCGAGACCCGCTGTAGCTGTATTGAGGGTTCTTCTCGCGGCCTCGGCGAAGGTCTCCTGACGTTCACACGTACAGTACGGCTCGCAGACGAGCGCGCGAGGAAGCAAGTATACGCGCCGTAATAGCCAAGATAAACAACGTCCACGAACTGAACTTCAGTCAACAGACAGTATGCTCAGTCCGTCGCCGAAAGGACTGTGTGCTGTCCCCAGAAACAAGACTATACCTTCACTCACAAAGATCCACGCGGGCCAGCAGCTCTGAGTTTCATTGTTTCAGACAGTGAAGCTGGTGGAGAACAAGGACAGTCTGGCAAAGGACGGTGAAAAGTCGGTACTACGTGGTGATCGGCTCCCAGAACTCTGTCCTTCAGCGGCTGCCCTGCGGGGCCGCCAGGACTAAATTAATTTCTAAAATCACCGTGGGCGTCAGTTCTGCAGGACGGTCACAAGCAGCATGCCTGCCATGTTGCATAAATGATCACCTTTCCTCAACGTTCCGGCGTTCAGGCTTTTAGCCGTTCAGGCTTTCACGCGTTCACGTGTTCGGGCTTTCAGGCTTTCACGCGTTCAGGCTTTCAGGGTTTCAGACGTCCAGCCATTCAGGCGTTTATGTGTTCAGGCTTTCAGCCGTTTAGACTTTCTGGTGTTCCGGCGTTCCGGTGTTCAGCCGTCCAGGCTTTTAGACGTTCGGGCGTTCCGGTGTTCAGCCGTCCAGGCTTTTAGACGTTCGGGCGTTCAGGCGTTCAAGTTTTCAGGTGTTCAGACTTTCAGGTATTCAGGCATTCAGCCGTTCAGGTTTTCAGGTGTTCAGCCGTTCAGGTGTTCAGCCGTTCAGGCTTTCAGGTGTTCAGGCTCCCACTGCCCAGCACGATCCCCTGGAGCTCCGGGCGGACACTGGAGACGCCGGCCAGTCTCCGCAAGGTTATGACTCTGTGTCCGCGCCGCTGCTGTTCGGAGTGGCTCTCTATCTTCGTGGTGGCGATGATGTCAACAGCGCTAACTGATTATAGACCTGCTGCTGATAACGGCGTGGGCCCACAGGGGTGGTACACAGGCGCTGATCAAGGGTTGGTTCACAGGCGCTGATCAAGGGGTGGTACACAGGCGCTGATCAAGGGGTGGTTCACAGGCGCTGATCAAGGGGTGGTTCACAGGCGCTGATCAAGGGGCGGTTCACAGGTGGTTCACAGGCGCTGATCAAGGGGTGGTTCACAGGTGGTACACAGGCGCTGATCAAGGGGTGGTTCACAGGCGCTGATCAAGGGGTGGTTCACAGGCGCTGATCAAGGGGCGGTTCACAGGTGGTTCACAGGCGCTGATCAAGGGGTGGTTCACAGGTGGTTCACAGGCGCTGATCAAGGGGTGGTTCACAGGCGCTGATCAGGGGTGATTCACAGGCGCTGATCAAGGGGGGTTCACAGGTGGTTCACAGGCGCTGATCAAGGGGCGGTTCACAGGCGCTGATCAAGGGGTGGTTCACAGGCGCTGATCAAGGGGTGGTTCACAGGCGCTGATCAAGGGGTGGTTCACAGGCGCTGATCAAGGGGTGGTTCACAGGTGGTTCACAGGCGCTGATCAAGGGGCGGTTCACAGGCGCTGATCAAGGGGTGGTTCACAGGCGCTGATCAAGGGGTGGTTCACAGGTGGTTCACAGGCGCTGATCAAGGGGCGGTTCACAGGCATTGATCAAGGGGTGGTTCACAGGTGGTTCACAGGCGCTGATCAAGGGGCGGTTCACAGGCACTGATCAAGAGGCGGCGAGCGAAGACCGGAGAACTCTCTGAGAGGCGACACAGCGTGTTGAAAGTGTTGCGAAAGACGTTAACCCTTCCGCTGTCATGAATTTTGCATTTTTGAAGCAATTTCCTCCCACGGTCTCCGGAAAAGGTTAAGCTGAGCAAAACTGCTGCAGTTGAGATCTTTGTTTCACGTGAGAATACGTATATATTTAGTTCAAGCAGGAAATCATACGACACGATGTAAGTAGAAGGAAAGTACTTTGCCAATGCAGGAAATCATACGACACGATGTAAGTAGAAGGAAAGTACTTTGCCAATGACGTCATATGACGTCCTAAGGCCGGGCAGCGAAGGGGTTAAATGAAGCGTGTTCATGGTGTCACCAGTCCGATCACAGCCCAGTGTTTCGGGTGTCACCAGTCCGACCACAGCCCCGTGTTCCGGGTGTCACCAGTCAGACCACAGCCCCGTGTTCCGGGTGTCACCAGTCCGACCACAGCCCCGTGTTCCGGGTGTCACCAGTCCAGACCACAGCCCCGTGTTCCGGGTGTCACCAGTCCGACCACAGCCCCGTGTTCCGGGTGTCACCAGTCCGACCACAGCCCCGTGTTCCGGGTGTCACCAGTCCGACCACAGCCCCGTGTTCCGGGTGTCACCAGTCCGACCACTTGCAGTTTCCTTGAAGAGCCGGGGCCGTAATTATAGCCATCAGTAATTCACTTGCACTGTGGGCCTACTGTGATATCTATCTATACCGTTGAACAAAAGAAACGCATATATGAGTTTTTTTAATAATGTTACTGATGTTAGAAAAAAATCTTGGTCAGCAAATTTTATTTGGCAGTTGGTTTAGGTCAAAATTCACTATTTCAGCATTCTTCTAGTCCATGAAATCAGTTCAGTTAGTCAGTATTTTGCGACGTCCGTCCAACTCGTCCCAGACTTCGTGGACCAGCCGGGATCCGATTCGGTTCTGGCTGACAGTCACAACAGTGTCGGGTTTGGGCCACACAGATACGGTCCAGAAGCAAGCCACTGTACAAGAATCTTCCAGCCGGCTTCTGGCCAACGCTTCCGATCCGATCCGGATCAGATGCAAAAGGGACCCGGGCTGTTTAGCGGGAGGGAGGTCAGGACGTGTGGACAGCAATCCCAACGCCAGCGATTGGCAGCCTGGTCCAGTCCAGGCCTAGGAGATGCCCAGCAATTGTTGATTCTCGAGGAAGACATGTTCCTTACTGTGATTGGAGTGCCTTTTGTGTCGCAGGATACTGATTCACTATACTGATTTCATGGATGAGAAGAGTGTTGAAATCGTGAAATTGGACTTGAAGCAATTGTAACAACAAGAAAAATTACGAATTTCTATGTCGTTGAATTTTCGAACATCAGTTACAATGGTAAGCAAACCAAATATGTGTTTGTTTTCCGCCCCGCCTCTCGTCCCCTTTGTGTGTGTGTGTGTGTGTGTGTGTGTGTGTGTGTGTGTGTGTGTGTGTGTGTGTGTGTGTGTGTGTGTGTGTGTGTGTGTGTGTGTGTGTTTTGTGTGTGTGTGTGTGTGTGTGTGTGTGTGTGTGTGTGTGTGTGTGTGTGTGTGTGTGTGTGTGTGTGTGTGTGTGTGTGTGTGTGTGTGTGTGTGTGTGTGTGTGTGTGTGTGTGTGTGGGTGTGTGTGTGTGTGTGTGTGTGTGTGTGTGTGTGTGTGTGTGTGTGTGTGTGTGTGTGTGTGTGTGTGTGGTGTGTGTGTGTGTGTGTGTGTGTGTGTGTGTGTGTGTGTGTGTGTGTGTATGTGTGTATGTGTGTGTATGTGTGTATGTGTGTATGTGTGTGTGTGGTATGTGTGTGTGTCTATGTCTTTGTCTTTGTCTGTGTGCGTGCGTGCGTGCGTGCGTGCGCGCGTGCGTGCGTGCGTGCGTGCGTGCGTGCGTGCGTGCGTGTGTGTGTGTGTGTGTGTGTGTGTGTGTGTGTGTGTGTGTGTGTGTGTGTGTGTGTGTGTGTGTGTGTTGTTGAACAGTATACATATAACTTTATACTCAGCTTTCAGTATCTGTCAGTTATTCAAGCCTGTGAATAGCAGGGCCTGTGTCACAGGGCTGCAGAGATAGCGCGACCTCAGGCAGATAGGCACAGTTCGGGCAGGGTGCAGGGTGCAGCAGGGCACTAAGGGATGCTGCCTTGGGAGACAAAGGGAGATGGAGGGAGATGGAGGGGGGAAGGGGAGGGGGCGAGATGGGAATATAGAGACAATAAGTAAGTAAGTTGGTGTTTTAGGCCCAGTCAGTCAGTACGGTTATATCAGGGTGAAATAGAGAGAGGAGAGAGAGAAAGCGGGATTGAGAGAGAGAGAGAGAGAGAGAGAGAGAGAGAGAGAGAGAGAGAGAGAGAGAGAGAGAGAGAGAGAGAGAGAGAGAGAGAGAGAGAAGAGAGAGACAGAGAGAGAGGAACAGAGAGGGACAGAGAGAGCGCAGGCAGAGAAGAGGCAGAAACAGACGGAAAGACAAAGGGAAAGAGAACACGAAGGGGGGGGGGGAGGGGAGAGAGGAGACTCAGAGAGACACACAGAGAGACACAGACACAGACAGACAGACAGACAGACACAGACAGAGAGACAGAGGCAGGGAAGAGGGAGAGAGACAGAGAGACAGAGACACAGAGAGAGACAGACAGACAGACAAGCAAAGGGAAAGAGAAAAAGAGGAAGGACAAAGAGAGGGGGCGGGGAAGGGGGGGGGGGCGGGTCATAGATGGGATCTTTACCATCCTTACCGACAGACAGGCAGCGAAGGGGGAAGGGGGAGAGAAAGATGAGGGAACACACAGTTCAGTTTTGTCAACAGATACAGCGAGATGCAGACAGACAGAACAAAGACAAACAGAAAGAGAGCTCAGAAGTCACAAAAGAGACAAAGAGCAGAACAAAAATGGTTGGCCGGTCGTGGCAGGTCGCAATTGGGTCGATTACCAATGGGTGGGATTGTAGGTGTTGCAATTTGCCACACTCAGGAAAGCGATTGTCAAAATGCTATGCATGCCCACAACCTGATGATCCTCGCTCAAGTTCAGTGTTGCTTTACGTCCACAGAGACCGTAAGGACTATTACGGACGGGGAGCTCCCTTACACACAACTCCTGAGCTCTGATCCTCGCC
>JABMCL010003731.1:40000-47500 GCA_018857735.1 Alviniconcha marisindica
AGGTCCCAACAGTCACTGGAAGGTCCCCGCGGTCATCTGAAGGTCCCAACGGTCATTTGAAGGTCCCAACGGTCATTTGAAGGTCCCAACGGTCACTGGAAGGTCCCAACGGTCACTGGAAGGTCACAACGGTCAGCAGAAGGTCATTGGGGTCACTGTCTTCAAACGTCGTTCTGACGAAGTGACATTCCTTGTACCGGCCATTTTTAAATGTTATTGTAGATTCCAATGGAAACAGGGCACCTAAGCAGCTTGACAAACTTTGGGAGCCTTGGTGGAAAGACTTCCCCTGAAGACTATCGTACTGTATCGTTGAAGGTGTTTCTGCAACGTATAGAAAGCCGTCACCTTTACAAAACATTTTGCCGTCTAGGACAAGAGTGGCCAAAGGGAACATAATGATTTTTTTGTGTCCTACCTCTACCGACCGCGCACTCTGTGCTCATGACCAGATTTCTTCTGAGATCACTAGATTCTCCGTATCCGCGGGAACTTGCAGGGTCACATCGTGGTGTGTACAGACATAAAAACTGTTATTCGCGATTGCTCGGCTGTGTGTCACTGTGTGTTCGGACAGTTATGTCACATGTCTAAGGCGGTCTCTCTCAGAAACATGGCAATGTTACATCCGGCGAAACAGTACCTTAACACAGAATAATTAAACACCTTACTCTGGTCCAGAATGCCTTGTCCTGAGATGACCCTGTGCGGTTAACAGGACATTAAAATCCAATTACTAACTAACCTTACTCTCTGGAGTCCCAGCTTTTTCGGAGCTCAAAAAGAGGTTTCGCCCGCCTCCTACGCGCGGTTGGTCTGGAGAAGGTGTGGGGGAGGAGGGAGGGGCTGGCGAAGAAGGAAGGATTCACAGCACCGGGGTCAGAGGGCAGGCACGGGAAACGGATCACTTTCTGTAAAAAGCGGCCTCCTGCAACACGAGTCCACCTTCTCAGTCAGTCAGCTCTGTGCTGGTAAGAAGGAAGTTAGTGCTGGAGGTTTGGGGCGTTGTTCAACGAGTTTGTGATTGTAGTGATGATCCCATTGGAGTCCGCGTTGGAATTCTTCTGATTAGGTTAGTTTTGTTTGTTGTTCCTGTGTGTGTGTGTGTGTGTGTGTGTGTGTGTGTGTGTGTGTGTGTGTGTGTGTGTGTGTGTGTAGTGTAGTGTGTGTGTGTGTGTATATGTGTGTGTGTGGGGGGGGGGGGGTGCGCGCGCGCATGTGTTAGTGTGCGTGTGTGTGCACGGTACGTGTGTGTGTGGGTGAGAGAGAGAGAGAGAGAGTATTACTTAGTTACTTGTTTAATTGTGCATTTCCTTATTTGTGGTCATAATCTCGTTATCTGATCCGTTAAAACAAAATAAATAAATCTTTGGTAACAATTTGCCACGCGAACCTAGCACACACAGAACTCATAGCCCAGATCCTGAACAGAAATCTGCATTACTGGGAAGAATACCAGCTAATAACTAATTCCTATAGGCTGCAGCCAACGTAAGTAAGTAAACATGTGCTTAACGTCCACAGAAACCATAAGGCTTATTAGGGACGGGCGCAGCCAACGAAACTTGTTCACCATTAAATACTGGACCGACACACCCATTATACTGTTTCCGAGTTTGTTTGCGAGTGGGATGTTTTGCCTGAATATCTCAGAAAATGACAAACGTTGCTGGATCACAATGCTAAGTGCAATCAATAAGTTACGAATAAAAAGTAAATATTTGTTAATTCCGAAAAGTATAATTCTTGATATCAATTTTTTAAGAACTTTAACTAGGTTTGACAGATTCAGAGCTCAGGAGCTGTGTGAAGGTGGAGGTGGCCGTCCTGTTCTCCCCGTCCCTAATAGTCCCTACGGTCTCTGTGGACGTAAAGCAACATTGATAGTTGTGTAATTTTTTAATTTTTTATTCGTCAGTAATAAGCAACTAAGCGATAATGTTATTTTGGCAGAAGAGTCGTTTTTACACATCACTTACACATCCTATGCGGTCCCGTTTATTTTGGTTTGTTGTGCTTCATATTTACAGCGTACAGACAAATGTGAATGTGTGCATGAATGAACGAAACTATCAAATTTTCCTAGTAATTTAAAAAAAGAAAAGAATGTCGTTTGGCATGAATAAAGTATCAAATGTTATCCTCTCTCTCTCTCTCTCTCTCTCTCTCTCTCTCTCTCTCTCTCTCTCCTTCTCTCTCTCCTTTTTAACTTCAAAGTCGCAGAGTAGAAAAACAAAAACAAAAACAAGCAAGTCAGTAATTGTTGAGGCGTTATATCTACATCTGGAAAACCTTAAACAGAGTAACTGTGAAGGGGAGCGGGGGGGGGAGGAAACTTACTCCTTTTTTGCCAGGAGCAAGTTGCTAACAGCAGTTAAGGCTGTGGGCGACGAAAGTGTCTGACCAAGTAACCACTTGACGGACAGCTGTAGACACGTACGTACCTTGCCGTGGTGCCGATCTTTACCACACAGCTTCATGCTGATGAATGACTGGCCTGTAAATGAGTATGCAGATGGACAACTGAACTCAGCATAGCCCACGCGAGCAGCTCTCTTAATTCTCTCCCTGGGCCTAATTAATTGTCCCTGTTTGGCTGGTAGGCTACTTCAAACCTCAGTCTCTTTCTCGCGTCCGTGACTGGACATTCAGATCATTCCCGCGGCCTTTCCCTCTTGACGGAGAATTGTCTGCATGTTGGAAACGAGTTCTATGTCTGTCTGTCTGTCTGTCCTTTCGCGGCTTACCAATCGTGGCAGATGACGGCGTTACACCAACGGAGACAGCTCTTTTTCAGGCGGACGGACGACTGTGTACCACCTGTGCCTGACCTGATATGGTGGCTTTTGTGTTTTGGGTCTTGTGTTTTGGTTCGGGTAGATTCAGAGCTCATGAACTGTGTGGAAGACGAGGTGGCAGTCCTGAGCTCCCCGTCCTAATGAGCCTTATGGTTTCTGTGGACGTAAAGCAACACTGAACCATGCAAGCGCATTGGTCACAGTTTGTCCCTAATATGTCAACCCGACATCCGAGGACATTAAGCACTACATCATCATCATCATCATCATTTTGGGTCTGATAGATTCAGAGCTCATGAACTATGTGGAAGTCGAGGTGGCCGTCCTGGGCTCCCCGTCCCTAATAGTCCTTATGGTCTCTGTGGACGTTAAGCAACATCGAACTTTAAACTGGGTTTGACAGATTCAGAGCTCAGGAGCTGTGTGAAGGTCGAGGTGGCCGTCCTGTTCTCCCCGTCCCTAATAGTCCCTACGGTCTCTGTGGACGTAAAGCAACACTGAACTAGGTCTGATAGTAACCCAAATGCTTCTACTTACTGCCACTAATTGTAGCTTCCTAGGGCCGAAGACTATAATAAAAGATTGATGTTTTTTTTATGGTGCTGTAACACGCGAGTGGGAAATCAGCAATGATCTTCGTTCGGCCCAAGGGCACAAGAAGACGTTTACAGACAGCGAGACAGTCAACGTCGTAAAAGGTCCTCAGGCGGACGAGCAGGAGCAGTATAGTGTAGCGCAGTGCTGGTAGCTTTGTCCTGGCGTAGTGAGGAGTATGGAGGAGGTTCCACGAACCATTTTCCGCCCGCGCATTAATAACTATTAATCTTGGGGTCGGCTCGTCGTGCATACCAGTGCCGTGCTTTCAGGCCCAGGATGTGTTGTCCACAGTGAGTCTGCGAGCTGAGACCATTGTTTAGCTCAGCAATTCACTTCGTTGGGAAGCCAGGACAGAGTGGTGGTGTCCTCGCGCGGTTCATATACACACACAGACACACGCACGCAGGCACACACGCCTACGCTCGAGCACACACACACACACACACACACACACACACACACACACACACACACACACACACACACACACACACACACACACACACACACACACACACACACATCAACGCACACACACACAACACACGTACACACACACCACACCACACACACCGCGACACACCACACGCACGCACGCACGCGCACGCACACATCAGCAACGCACGCACGCACACACACACCTCATACCACACATATGTACGCACACACGCACGCACACGCGCTACACTGACACACACATACACACACACACACACACACACACACACCACACACAACACACACACACACACACACACACACACACACCACTACACACACACACACACACACACACACACACACACACACACACACACACACACACACACGCGCACACACACACACACACACACACACACACACACACACACACACACACACACACACACACACACACACACACACACAACACCACTCCCAATCGTCTTCTGTCTGTCTGTCTGTCTGTCTGTCTGTCTGTCTCTCTCTCTCTCACCTCACACACCACACACACCCACACACACACACACACACCCACACCACACACACACACACACACACACACACACACACACACACACACACACACACACACACACACACACACACACACACACACACACACACACACACACACACACAGGCGCGCGCGCACTCACGCCCCCCGGCACGCCCTACACACGCATAAAAGCGCGTACAACCGCTTACAACCCCTTCTCCCTAACCCCCCACCCCCACCCCCCCCCCTCATCGCTGCCCTCCTCCCCCCTCCCCGAGCTCCATCCCCTCCCCCTTTGAGGGCCCCTGGACGCTGCTGGAGTTGCTTACAGACAACGCTGGAGCTGTTCCCCTTTCACAACTGAGCTGCGTGCGTGATCGGCACGCTGCGATCAAAACAGCCTCTGTTCGATCTTTCAGCGCAGGTCAATAGCTTCCAATCAATGGCAGTCATGAGTGAGCCGGGTGATCAATGTCTGGGAATCGCTGTTGCCACTCGTCCATTGTCGTCGGCTGCAGATTTGTAAGCTGCGTGGACTGAAGATACCTTTTTTTCTCTTGGACCCGCCATACAGACCTGTTTGGCTTACCATACACTGTCGGCGTCGAGCGTTGCGCGTATCGTAGAGTGGTGTGTCACAGCAGATGACTGTACCCACAAGTCTGCTCTTGCTGTGATTTATTATGTCGGGTAGGGGTGTGCTTCGGGGTTGTTTTTTTGTTTATTTATTTGTTTTTATAATGGCTTGTCAACTTTTATAATGGCTTGTCAACACAGAAAGGAGTTACTTAGCGCTCGAAAGACGTGTCACACACACACACACACACACACACACACACACACACACACACACACACACACACACACACACACACACACACCTCTCTCTCTCTCTCTCTCTCTCTCTCCTCTCTCTCTCTCTCTCCTCTCTCTCTCTCTCTCTCTCTTCTCCTCACTACCTCACACCCACACACACATACATTCTCCCTCTCTCTCTCTCTCTACACACACACACACACACACACACACCACACACACACACACACACACACACACACACACACACACACACACACACACACACACACACACACACCACACCCACCACACACACACACTCTCACCATCACACACACACACACACACACACACACACACACACACACACACACACACACACACACACACACACACACACACACACACACACACACACACACACACACACACACACACACACACACACACACACACACACACACACCACACACACACACACACACACACACACACACACACACACACACACACACACACACACACACACACACACACACACACACACACACACCTGAGTCGCCTAAGGTAACTCTAACCTGGCACATAAACTCCACTAGAGGTACATCGATAATGGCTTGTGTTTTAGCATGCTATCTGTGATTTTAGTGTATTGTATTTTAATGTGTGTGTGTGTGTGTGTGTGTGTGTGTGTGTGTGTGTGTGTGTGTGTGTGTGTGTGTGTGTGTGTGTGTGTGTGTGTGTGTGTGTGACAGAGAGAGAGCGGGAGAAGAGAGAGAAAGAGAGAGAGTGTGTGTGTGTGGTGTATAACAGAGAGAGAGAGAGAGAGAGAGAGAGAGAGAGAGAGAGGAGAGAGAGAGAGAGAGAGAGAGAGAGAGAGAGGAGAGAGAGAGTGAGAGAGAAAGTGTGTGTGGTGTGTGTGTGTGTGTGTGTGTGTGTGTGTGTGTGTGGTGTGTGTGTGTGTGTGTGTGTGCATTGAATCTTGAAAACATGTACATTTAAAGAATGTGTGAGAGCTTAAGGCCTGTGCTGGTTAGATGCTCCAAGTACTCATTATTATTAGTAGTAGTAGTAGTAGTAGTAGTAGTAGTAGTAGTAGTGGTAGTAGTAGTAGTAGTAGTATTTGTCGCTTTTACATGACGCTGTTTTCTGCTCTCGAGCACACTCACCGCGCAGGATGGTTGTTACATGGCTGGTGCCAGGTGAAATTCCTGCCGTCTCGGCGCACGTTCTGTGTACACCATACAACTTTGCACCAGTTCACAGTGTTACTTTAAGGAAAGCCACATGCGTACGACGGTGCATGTGTGTTTAGCTGTAACCTAACTGCCACCTGCACTTTTGGCAGAATGACCGGAATCTGTTACGTGCTACTGCACGTGGTGGACGAATGCCGAAATAAGAGTCAACATAGAAAGCTGACCATGGAGAAACAAATTCTGCCGCCGCTCCTGCCGGGACTCGAACCCGAGACCTTTCGATCACGAGTCCGTCGTTCTAACCACCAAGCTATTCCTTCTTTTGGGTTCCGCAAAAAAAGCGAGTGCAGTTCTCATTCTCTTTTTAGATTACGGTAATTCGCTTGGAGATTAACACATTATTTCTGTATCAAATGTGATGGTTGGTCGAACCAGTTTCTTGGTCAAAGGGGGCTCTCCTTACGAAGTAAAAATAGAACCATTTTTTCCTGACGCTCATCCCACTTCTCTTGGTGTTTCTTAGCGCACTTCTATAAGTAATACACATTCTGTTCAATAATGCTTCTGGCATTAATCTCGCCTGTCTGTTGTTGCGTTCTCTTAGGCTATGATTCTCGTATACATCTACATTTGTGTTCGTTTGTTATTCATGTGTGGCACCCACGTTTTCCTTTGAATGGAATAAAGAAGTACTTGACTTGGTTGGCGGTACCGACATTCCTTTTACGACCTATGCTCGCAGCCTTGGTTTCATGATTTTGGGTAGCATGACTCTTGACAAGCACATTTCAACTGTCGGCCGTTCTGCTTACGTGGAAATCAGACGCATCAGTTCTAACCGCCAGTACCTGACTGCTGAAGCATCAACAACTCTCGTCTGTGCCTTTGCTCTTTCCAGGTTAGACTATTGTAATTATCTTCTATCTGGCTACCCACGTTACCTTCACAGTAAACTACATCATAACGTTCAGAACTATGCATCTAAACCGGCTTTCAGAGCACATAAAAGGGATCACGTGCAACCTCTTCTTCAAGTTCTTCGTTGGTTATCACCCCGAGTGCATTCTGCGTGCACACTGTGTGTGTGTGTGTGTGTGTGTGTGTGTGTGTGTGTGTGTGTGTGTGTTGT
>JABMCL010003731.1:57500-62500 GCA_018857735.1 Alviniconcha marisindica
GTTCCGTCAGCAGATTATGTGATCTGGAGGTTTGATGGAGTTCAGTTTTCTCCGCTTTGAGGTAAGACAGTACAGAATGGGCGGGGGTGGGGGGTGGGCGGTGGGGGGTGGGGGTGGGGGGTGGGGGTGGGGGGAGGGGGCGAGTATATTGTGACGTTGGGGGGATTACCAGTTACCATGATTTCGTTTCTGCTGAAAAACATTTGTATCTGTGTTGTGTAAATCGAAGAAATGTTTTTAGAAAGAATGATCAAAACGCCCTTTGTTACGGTTGTATGAATGTACTAAATATAATGAATAAAACTCGTTGTGATTGCACGAATGTACTAAATAAATGCATAACATTTGTTGACAAGAAAAAGAAGGAGAAGAAGAAAGAAAGAAAGAAAGAAAGAAAGAAAGAATGAATGAATGAATGAAAGAATGAATGAGTGATCAGATTTGGGTGTTTTGTCTCTTGGCCTGACCGGACCTGTGAATATTATACTGCGACCCAAATAGTCACACAGTTCTGCATCATGTGGCCCCAAATAGTCACACAGTTCTGCATCATGTGGCCCCAAATAGTCACACAGTTCTGCATCATGTGGCCCCAAATAGTCACATAGTTCTGCATCATGTGGCCCCAAATAGTCACACAGTTCTGCATCATGTGGCCCCAAATTGTTCACACAGTTCTGCATCATGTGGCCCTCCAAATAGTCACACAGTTCTGCATCATGTGGCCCCAAATAGTCACACAGTTCTGCATCATGTGGCCCCAAATAGTCACACAGTTCTGCATCATGTGGCCCCAAATAGTCACACAGTTCTGCATCATGTGGCCCCAAATAGTCACACAGTTCTGCATCATGTGGCCCCAAATAGTCACACAGTTCTGCATCATGTGGCCCCAAATAGTCACACAGTTCTGCATCATGTGGCCCCAAATAGTCACACAGTTCTGCATCATGTGGCCCCAAATAGTCACACAGTTCTGCGTCATGTGGCCCCAAATAGTCACACAGTTCTGCATCATGTGGCCCCAAATTGTTCACACAGTTCTGTGTCACGAGGACCCAGATTGTTCCTCAGATCTGTCACGAGGACTGTGCATTTGCTTATGACGGAGACTGATTGTCCCGAGGCGACCATTCGCGGTTGAAAGGACGTTAAAATCCAGTTGCTAACTAACTAACTGATGTTTGTGTTGGGACTGGTTTTGTGGGATGGCTTGAATGAGGGTTTATATTTATGTATAATTATGAGAAGAGTTTTGAAATGTGCATTTGCTTGAAACGGAGTTTGATCGTCCTGAGGTGTGACCCTTTGTTGGTTGACGGAATGGTAAGATCCAGTTACCTTTACTTCCGGCTACCTCTCGTAAAGCTGCTCCGTGTCCCCTACGGACACGACAGACGTGAGACACACGTTCCCTACCGGAGGGCAGATCCTGTGGATAGCGCTACACAGCTCAGGAGCTGTGTGAAAGTCGAGGTGGCCGTCCTGGGCTCCCCGTCCCTAATAGTCCTTATGGTCTCTGTGGACGTAAAGCAACACTGAACTAAAGCTCCGGAGCTGTGCGAAAGTCGAGGTGGCCGTCCCGAATAGTTCTTATGGTCTCTGTCGGCGTAGAGCAACACTGAACGAACGAACGAACGAACGGATAGCGCCAGCAGCAAGCCAACGGCTGCATGGTCAGTGATTGGAGAAGTTGATGCATGGTGATTATTGCGGTTCACTTCAGTCCGGGGTGGTATCTGCGCGCTCCGAAAAGCTCATAATTATAAGGATGTGCCTCTGGTGGAGTTTATGTACGTACCTTGTATTTACACGCGATATACCTCTGGTGTAGTTTATGTACCTTGTATTTACACGCGATGTACCTCTGGTGGAGTTTATGTACGTACCTTGTATTTACACGCGATGTACCTCTGGTGGAGTTTATGCACCTTGTATTTACACGCGATGTACCTCTGGTGGAGTTTATGTACCTTGTATTTACACGCATGCCAGGTGAGAGTTACCATAGGCGACTCTGGTCTTTGTTGTTGTACTTGTGTTACGTATTTCGAGCGCTAATTAACTCCATTGTGTTTTGATTCTTCGTAATTATGTGGTCCCAAGATTCCTCAGTGTTGTCCTTTAATTAAACAGTTCCAGCGTTGGTCTGACTGGCTATGGCCCTTTTTCATCCATCTGGGGAAGCTGTATGCATAGGTCTCTCTCCTCCAGGCGAGTGATGGGGTGACGTCCCTCTGGCTTTGTGCCCGCTGGTGGTGTCTCGGTCTCCACCAAAATTCGTGCTGTTGTGTGTGTGTGTGTGTGTGTGTGTGTGTGTGTGTGTGTGTGTGTGTGTGTGTGTGTGTGTGTGTGTGTGTGCGTGTGTTTGTGCGTGTGTGTGTGTGTGTGTGTGTGTGTGTGCGTGTGTCAGTGTGTGTGTGTGTGTGTGTGTGTGTGTGTGGTGTGTGTGTGTGTCTGCGTGTGTCGTGTGTGTGTGTGTGTGTGTGTGTGTGTGTGTGTGTGTGTGTGTGTGTGTGTGTGTGTGTGTGTGTGTGTGTCTGTCTGTCTGTCTGTCTGGTTGTGTGTGTGTGTGTGTGTGTGTGTGTGTCTCTGTGTGTGTAATTTGCTAATCAATATAATACAGGACTATGGAGTTGTTTCACAGGTGCGAAAGAAAGAAAGAAAACCAAAGAAGAAGAAGAAGCACAGAAGAAAAAAAATCCTGGCTTCCCAGCCAAGGCTGTCGGGTGATTGTTAGCGGTAACACAAGAGGAGGTGAACATTGTTTGGAGGCGGTGCCAAAACCGCCGCTTTATCTGATCACCGTCCACAAAACCCACACGGGTTAACGGGCCGAGCCGATAGCGACCTAAACTGGTGTCACTGTCAAACCTCCCGTACACAGGGAGATAGGAGCAGGCGGTGTCTGAAGTCATTATAACGGACACAAAGGATTCCCGGTGAGGTCGACTTGCAAGGTGCTTTGGCGGGGGTGGGGGGTGGTGGCGAGGTGGGGAATGGGTGGTGGCGGGGTGGGGAGGGAGGTGCTCACGAACTTGCATTTTGATATGTAAGTGAGGTGAACCTGCACTATAGTGGCCGAGCGGCTCATGTCATTAATTCTTTTGGGCCAAGCTGTCAGTTTAGGTACAATACATACATACACGCGCACACACACGCACGCACGCACGCACGCACACACGCACGCACGCACGCACAGCACGCACACACACACGCACCAGCACACGCACACACACACACACACACACACACACACACACACACACACCGAAAAAGAATACTGCTAATGAAATCAGGGCCTCTCAATGGCAGTTAGACCAGCATGCAGATTAGCAAACGAATGATACAGACTGAATCATACTGCGCATGGCAGACTGTGAACGACCAGGAATAAATACGTCAGAGCAACCAGGAATAAATACGTCAGAACGTCAGAGCGACCAGGAATAAATACGTCAGAACGACCAGGAATAAATACGTCAGAGCGACCAGGAATAAATACGTCAGGTTTTTAGCGAAAATAATTCTTCCTTGTCTTGATGTCTTCCGCACAGCAGTTTGGACAAAAGTACTCAACTTGATGTCCCGTTTTACACGAATGTACTCATCTTGGTGTCACGTTTTACATGAATGTACTCAACTGATGTCTCGTTTTACATGAATGTATTCAACTTGATGTCCCGTTTTACATGAATGTACTCAACTTGATGCCCCGTTTTACATGAATGTACTCAACTTGGTGACTCGTTTTACATGAATGTACTCAACTTGGTGTCACGTTTTACATGCATGTACTCAACTTGGTGTCTCGTTTTACATGAATGTACTCAACTTGATGTCTCGTTTTACATGAATGTACTCAACTTGGTGTCACGTTTTACATGCATGTACTCAACTTGGTGTCACGATTTACGTGAATGTACTCAACTTGATGTCCCGTTTTACGTAAAAGTACTGTACTTAATGTCGCGTTTTATATAGAAGTACTTAACTTGATGTCATGTTTTACGTGCAAGTATTTAATCTGATGACACGTTTTACATGCAAGTACTGTACTTAATGTCACATTTCACATGAAAGTACTCAACTTAATGTCGCGTTTTACATGGAAGTACTCAACTTGATGTCATGTTTTATATCAAAATAGTCAACTTGATGTCATATTTTATATCAAAGTAGTCAACTTGATGTCATGTTTTACATGAAAGTACTCAACTTAATATCGCGTTTTACATGAAAGTACTCCACTTTACGCCACGTTTTCGTGAAAGTACTCAAGCTGATGTCGCTTTTTATATGAAAGTACCACATCATGATAGGTGCTTTTGTCCTTTACATAAAGGTAGGTAACTGGGTAATTTTATTCCCGCACTGGACGGAGGGGCAAGAGGGTTGTGGGACGGGTAAGTTGTTACTTGTTACGCCATGGAACCGCTCGCGAAGGGAGCGTAACTCTTCTCCAGCGGTATCACCTGGCAACGTGCACAACGCAACGAGCGAAACGGATCGTGATTTGGAGTGCTGGCCTATTAAACGTCCGGTGGACGGGGCAGCCACTTCGCGGACTGCCCGTTTCAGTCCCAGAGAAAGCAAGGCGTGCAGTTTGGATTGACACAGACTCAGGGCACCGAGCCGTGCTGACGACTGACGTGGCGGTCTGTTTCGATCGCTGCATGCGTTCCAGTTTTCGCACTCACGGCACAGCCAGGGAGGCGTGGGGTGTGATTGTAAACAGCGTACATTATTGGATCAGTTTACTTCAGCCGCTGCCTTCCTCGCCTGGGGCCGTTCTGATCAAAGCCTTGCGGTTTAGAGAGAGTCCATGCCGGGACTGACAAGGGAGGGGGGGGGGGCGCAGTAGTGGTCTTTTGTTTGTAGGAGTCTCGTTCAGTGCCGCTCCGCCACATGTCTGACATTGTCCGTGTGTGTGTGTGTGTGTGGTGTGTGTGTGTGTGTGTGTGTGTGTGTGTGTGTGTGTGTGTCTGTGTGTGTGTGTG
>JABMCL010003731.1:65000-150000 GCA_018857735.1 Alviniconcha marisindica
AGCTTGAAAAAGGGGCTTACTAAAATTCGCTTTTTGGGAGGTGGGGTGGGGGTGGGGGGGGGGGGGGTGTCATAATAAGTAGCGTTCTTTTTAACCTTTTGTGTGTTTGGCTCTTATAGTCATGGCAGTAAAATAAGGTTCACGTGGGAGCTGGTTCTTCTCTGTCTGTCTGTCTGTCTGTCTGTCTGTCTGTCTGTCTCTCTCTCTCTCTCTCTCTCTCTCTCTCTCTCTCTCTCTCTCTCTCTCTCTCTCTCTCTCTCTCTCTTTTAAATTACTATCGCGGGTACTGCCTTCGTTTGCCAACCTGTGCTGAGGGTCGAGCCAACGGCGCCGAGGAGGTGGACCCGAGAGACCCTTGACGCTTTCAGCGCCGTCGCATGATCGCATTGCTTTATGTTCTGTCGATGGGGTTTTCTTTCAGCCGGATATTGTTTTACGTCTGCGTTCGAGTCTTTGTGCTTTCGGTCCCGTTACGAACGTTTTGGAGCTCTGCTTGAACGCGAAAAAGGGTGGGCGTATTCAAAGCGCGCAGTCCAACGATGCTTTTTAAACGGGAATGTGAAATCAGAGCACACGCTTCACTCGCTTCTGTTCGTGTCGATGCGGCATTCGGGGCTATAGTGAATGTCCCCGTGCAGAGCATTGCTGGCAAACCTTGTTAATCCAGGTAACGGAAAAACGCCAGTGCACCGGTTCAGCTCAAGTATAGAGTTATTTTCAGTGTGCATGGAATTAAATGTCAAGAGGCAGGTGGTTTCTGAAGCCGGCAGCAGTAAGTAAACATGGTGCTTAACGTCCACAGAAACTTATTAGGGACGGGGAAAAGGTGGGGAAGGGGGTATGGAGGTGGGGGGGAGAGGAAGATTATATACCTATCGCTACACTGTTACCCCCAGAATGACTCCTGCATTAAGATGGGCAGCGATGAGAGCCATTTTAATATTTCATAATTGTGAGGGACAAAGTCACAAGACTGTCCACAGACCACAACTTTTCAAGAGAAAGGAGAGCCGAAGCGGATTCGAACCGAGGTCCCTCTGCTTACCAGCCTGACGCCTTACCGCTAGGCCAAACCGGCTGACCGGGCAGCAGAACAGAGTCGTTATTTATATATGCCAGCCAGACTGACATGGACACGTTGACTGGACAGCAGTGATACTGAGGTAGGCTTATGTCATGTTCGTAATGTTCTCGAGCATGCTGAATAAAAACGCCATGCTGCCTGTCATAAAGTATGCCTATAGTTCATCATTCATGGCATAGTATAGGCGTACTCCATCACGGACAGCACGGCGTTTTATTCAACCAGCCGCCTGGCACCGAACTCCCAGGAGACTGGCGGGAAATGTACTAATTACCCTGCACTGCTTCTTCTTCACTGTTGCTTTACGTCCACAGAGACCATAAGGACTGTTAGGGACGGGGAGCCCAGGAAGGCCACCTCGACTTTCACACAGCTCCTGAGCTCTGTAAAAGTAGTTCAAGTTCAATGTTACTTTACGTTCACAGAGACCATAAGGACTGTTAGGGACGGCCAGTTGACTTTCACACAGCTCCTGAGCTCTGCCCTACACTGTTGTTGATCGCTTTTTATAGAGCTCTTGAGCATGCGGACTTACTGCACTCATGTCGCATATGTGATTCTGAATGAGTGACTAGCCTTTTTTATAGAGCGTTTTTGAATATCCAGGCCGCCGAAGTGGTGTACTGACATCGCGGTTTAGTTGTTACATGGCTGGTGCCACGTAAAACTGCTGTCATCTCGGCGCACGTTCTGTGTATACCATACGACCATGCACCAGTTTACAGTGTCACTTCATTCGAAGCCACATACGTAGGGTGTATGCGTGTTTAGCCGTAACCTGCCACCTGCTCGTTTGGCAGAATGACCGGGATCTTTTACCTGCTGCTGCGGTAACACGGGAGTAGAGCGGATACCGAAATAAGAGTCATCACGCAAAGTTGACCCTGGAGAAGAAAATTCTCCCGCCGCTCCTGCTGGGACTCGAACCCGCGACCTTTGGATCACGAGTCCGGCGCACTAACCACTGAGCTATCCCCGTTCCCCCATGGATGCTTACTGTGCCACTGCTGCCCTGCTGCTTACACTAAGTCACAGAAGTAAGTTTATTGAATCACAGTGACGAGACTCCATGCTGTTTAGGCTCTGTATCACGGTCCTTGGCGTACTGGACACGGTGACCGTTATCTCTACGTTCCAGCTGTGAGCAAGGAAGCAGCATTTCATACTGACTTAGTAATTCGGTAGCCTAAGCCACAACTCAAATTACAAAACAGCTGCCAGTAAAATCAAATAAAGCATATCCAGCGAAATCTCGTTCTGATTATTAATCGAAAGGAACACGTTCTTCTTGAGTTTTCAATAGATAAAAGCGTATGTCTTTCGAACATTCCCCGTTTTCCGTTTGAACTTCCTGCAGTCCACAACACGAGAAACTGTTTGAAATCTGTCAGGTCAAACTGTTTGAAATGTGTAGATCTGTAGAATCTATAAAATGAGTTCAAGTTCAGTGTCGCTTTACGTCCTGAGAAACCATAAGGACTGTTAGGGACGGGGGAGTCCAGGGCGGCCACCTCCACTTTCACACACCTCCTACAACTACAACGAACATTTAAGCACTGACGGCCCGCGCCTGCTCAGTCTTGCTAACGCGTTCCAGGTCATTAACAGCTAGGCTGTGTCTGGAACGTAGGAAGCGGTAGATCGGTAATGGTACGAGGTGTCAGTGGGGATCGACACGTACACGTCCGGTAGCTGACAGGCTGTGTCCGGAACGCAAGAAGCCGTAGATCGGTAATGGCACGAGGTGTCATTGGGGATCGACACGTACACGTCCGGGATTATCATTGGCGAGAGCTACCACAAGTAAATATTTTTGTCGCGACAAAAGTTTTGTCGCGACAAGCATACTTTTGTTGCGACAAACACGTGTTTGTCGCGATAAAACATGTCTTTGGTCGCGACAAAAGTATGCTTGTCGGGACAAAACTTGTCGCGACAAAAGTACGCTTGTCGCGACAAAAGACGTGTTTTGTCGTAACAAACACGTGTTTGTCGCGACAAACATGTCTCTGTCGCGACAAAAATTATACTTGCACAAGATGTCAGTGGGGATCGACATGTACACGCCCGGTAGCTAACAGGCTGTGAGCGTGAAAGCGAGTTAAGCCACGATGGGAATGAAGTTTTTGTTGGTGGGTTTGTTGTTGTCGTTGTTTGTTTGTTGGTGTTTTTCTCCCAAATGATGTGTTGTTCGGTTGCCGATTACGTTAGTCACATGTCCCAACTGACAGCCATTATACCGCATCCCCCTCCCCCCCCCCCCCCCCCCCCCCCCCCCCCCCACACACACACACACTCCCCGGGTCTTCGGCTCCCTCCCCACCTTCCCGTGTGTAGACAATAAGTTAGGTCCCAGATTTGACCGTCGCTGTTATTGTGGAATTGCCGCAGCAGTTGTCGCAGCTTTCGGAATGCCCAAAACAGCCTGGCAATAGATCGCAATCAGTTGGTGGAGAAGTCCTTTAATGTCTGCGTTCTCTGTCTGCCTGCTGCCCGCTCTTCACCTCGACACCAGGCTGCCGTGTAAACAGAAAAGCTGTTCACTGTTGCTCTACGTCCACGGAGACCAGAAGGACTATACACACAGCTCCAGAGCTCTCATCAGACCAAGTTCAATGTTGGTTTGCGTCCACGGAGACCAGAAGGACTATACACACAGCTCCAGAGCTCTGATCAGACCAAGTTCAATGTTGCTTTGCGTCCACAGAGACCAGAACTACCATTAGGGACAGCCACGTGACGCCCAGGTCCAGGACGGCCGCTTCGACTTTCCTGAGCTCTCAGAAAGGCTGTTAGATCCACAAAGAACTTCAGTACTGTCATTTCCGGTTACGAGGAATCTGGTCAAAGTGGCGAACAATCACCGCTCTCACTGACTTCTGACTAAGAAAGCCAGCACAGAGCAATGTCGACCCTCACCGTATAGCAGTGTCCATAAAAAGACCTATAAACTGCGCCAAAGGCCGCCCGGACAGTTTCGTCTCTGACATGAGTAACGAAATGAACTGTACAGCATGCAGGTGCTCCCATGCATAATTTATCTGCACGTGCTTCCGTTTTTTATCCGAGAAACGAGAGACCCGACTGTTCCGGCAACTGACGTGCAAAAGGCTTTGGGTGGCTAGGGAGAAGGGGGAAAAAAACGACCTTCACTTGTCAGTTGTGTCACGAACAATACCAAAGACAGTCTCACTCTCTCACGCTTTCGCTTCCGCTATTTTTCTCTGTCTCTCTCTTTTTCGGTGTTTTTGTTTCGTTCTGTCTTTTTGTCTTTTTGTCTGTCTGTCTCTGTCTCTGTCTCTGTCTCGTCTCTCTCTCTCTCTCTCTCTCTCTCTCTCTCTCTCTCTCTCTCTCTCTCTCTCTCTCTCTCTCTCTCTCTCTCTCTCTCTCTGTTTGTCTGCCTCCCTCTCTCTGTCTCTGTCTGTCTGTCTCTGTCTGTCTTCTCTCTCTCTCTCTCTCTCTCTCTCTCCTCTCTCTCTCTCTCGCTCCCTCCCTCTCTTTGAGTGTGTGTTGCATAAATGTTGACCTGTCTGACCGTGTCTGCAACGGGGACAAAATGTCCCGTGGACAAAACGTCTGACAAAATTATCAGTTTTCAACAATTAAAACGTGTGTGGACTAAGCGTTGACAACACAGTGTTGACTGCAGCAGGGTCAGTGTAGGCTTATTAACACCGACACCTTACTGCAGACACTCAAGGCCTCTGCCTAGTTATGGCGGCTCACTAGCGTCAAAAGACAGAATTACTTATTATGTACACATAATTACAATTATGTTACATAATTACAAGTATAATTAACGCAGATGGTTACTAATTTTCTCTCCACATAATTGAAATTATGTACTTTCGACGCAAGCAAGCCGACAGGCTCATAATTACAGTTATGTGCACGTAATTAGTAATTTTGTGCTTTTGACGTATTTTAAGCCGTTGGACCCAAGCGTCAAAAGACATATTTACTCATATGTAGAGGCGATTAGTAATTATGGTCATATAATTAGTAATTATGTTGAAATAACCCGTTATCGACCGTCATTACTACAGAGAAAACCGGAAGTACTGACAAGCCTGCACATGCGCACCTACGCTGTTTCAACACAACTGATAATAATTTATGTGAATATAATTGTAATGATGTATTTTGACGCAATGAAGTCGTTGTAACAGCACGAAAGGCACACAATTTCGACTGTGTGAACATAGTCACTAACTATGTTAAAATAATTACTAATTATGTGCATTTGACGCAAGTGAGCCGTTAACTGTGTGAGCCAAACGAACCAAATTTGTCATCATGCGCAGATAATTTATAATTATGTGCACATAATTGTAATTATCTGCACGTGATGACTAATTTTGTCTTTTGACGACAGCAAGCCGCCATACTAATTGTCCTCCACCCCCCCCCCCCTTCATTGCAGCGAGAGACGGGAGTTCGTGATGGCGGAGGTGCGACGACCCGGGATGGGCAGAGTGTCCACGCGGGGGTCTGAGCTGGACAAGCAGCGTGCTGTGCTGGCGGCTCGCTGCCCCAAGGACTCCAAGTTCGGCGAGTGTCTGCTGAACGTCAACACCAAGCAGGACCCCGTGCTGCAGTCCCGCCTGGGCAAGATCACCACCGAGAAGAGGCGCATGGAGTTCAAGGTTCGCTCCTCTGCCAGTTTCGCCTGGCGTGCGGGTATACACATTAAAGGGGAATGAACTCCGCCAGAGGTCTTATCTTCTGATGGAGTTTATATACCTTGTGTTTATTCGCATATTTACCGGCGGAGGTGCATCCTCTGGTGGAGTTTATGTTCTTTGTAATTACTCGCATGCCAGGTAATTTGTTGTTTTCTTTTAAAGAATGAGGCTTGTGTGTATCTTTATTGTTATTATGCATTCACACACACACACACACACACACACACACACACACACACACACACACACACACACGCACGCACGCACACACACACAGCAGCACATACACAACGCACACCACACACACACACACACACACACACACACACACACACACACACACACACACACACACACACACACACACACACACACACACACACACACACATACAGACAAACACAGAGAAAGAGAAGTTACAAGTTTCAGTCTTCTCTGTCGTGATTACGAAGTTCCCCAACAGCCTACGATCATTAGAAGCACGAAGAGTCAGCGGCCAGCGGCTGTAGCTGTCTTAACTGGTAACTGCACGTGCTGTCCCAGATGACACAGCTACGCCAACACTTCGTCAAGACCAACCCGTGTTTGAACCACGAGCCCCTCATCCTGGTGGAGAGACCGGCCTCCCCACAGGTCCGACGTCGCGCCAAACTGATCCAGAACTACGGGGAGGACCCCGACACACTCAACATGCCGGGCTACATGAGACCACTGCGGTGAGTGCAGGGCGCTGTTCGATAGCGATGGACATTTGCAGAGGCTCAAAGCGCTGGACAAGCGTAACACATAATGTACATCGAGGTGGAGAGTGTTGTCCGCAGTTTCACAAAAGCTAGCACATAATGTAGACATCAACAAGGGTTCAAGCATAACTATGTGGAAGATGCGCGCGCACTCGCGCACACGCACGCACGCACGAACGCACGCACGCACGAACGCACGCACGCACGCACCCCCCCCCCCCCCACCACGACACAACACACACCACAACACACCACACCACACCACACCACACCACACCACACACACACACACACACACACACACACACACTATATGTATGCTTTTCGTTATTTTATGTTTACAACAGTTTCTTTGGTTTTCGAAATGCGGTGCGTGATATTGAATGTGTATGTGTGCGTGCGTGCGTGCGTGTGTGCTGTGTGTGTGTGTGTGTGTGTGTGTGTGTGTGTGTGTGTGTGTGTGTGTGTGTGTGTGTGTGTGTGTGTGTGTGAACGTATTGCAGCACCGTGTAAATTACGAGATTGTTTAATATGTACCTTTTTTAATTTATTACGTGTGTTTACAGCAATTATTCCCTTGAATTTTAAATGATGCGATGTGTGCTCTTGTGTACTGAGATATGGTATATGGTTAGCTACGAATTAAACATTTCTGATGAGATAATAAAGTAGCCGAATCTGGAGTGGCTGGGGGTCAAGTCCAGCTTGGTTGCACCGTGTACGTCACTCCTGAGGCAACCCTGTGCGGTTGACCGGACGTTAAAATCCATTGACTAACTAACCCAGGTCCCGCCACCACGGGTCCGGCTTCCCGTGCCGAGGGTGTTTAACACTAAGCTGCTCCACCCCTTTCACTGTTTTCTTGTGTCTAGTTTCTGTCTACCGGCCCTTTCACCTGTATTTCATTCCAAAAGCTTTCCCCACTATGCCTCTGTTTTCAGCTCCCTTAGGTAAACGGTGCTTCACGTCCACAGAAACCATAAGGCTTGTTAGGGACGGGAAAGCTCCCTTCTTGCAGCTGGGGTTTATATATACGAGAAAAGATTTTCTGTTTGTGTTTTACCCACTTCTTAAGCTTGTTTTTAAGAATCTGAATATATATCAGTTTAGCCTGTGCCTATTTTTAACAAGTATTGCGTGCTGACAAAATGTCTAACGCCCTGTTATAACCGAACTTCTGTTTGTATTTTACCCACTTTTTAAGTCTGTTTTTGAGAATCTGAATATATACCAGTTTTAACGTGCACATATTTTTAACAATTATTGCGTGCTGACAAAACGTGTAACGCCCTGATATAACCGTACTGGCTGACTGGGTGCAAAACACCAAATTACTTATTATTTTACTGCCCAGGTCCCGCTGCAGAACGCCGTCCACGCTGACCACCATCGACGCCTTCACGCTGAAGACACGCAAGAAGCGCAACGTGTGGGAGGAGGCCATGGACGACCGGGAGCCGCCCAGCTTCAGGAGCACCATCCGCCCCTCCGCTAGGCTGACTCGCCAGGAAACGGCGGCGCTGCGCCTCGGCTGGGACGCCCACAAGCTGAAGGCGGAGCCCAAGGAGACCCCCCGCGGCCAGACCAGCTCCACGCCCCACGGCGACACGGGCACGCCTTTCGTCACGCAGCTGCCCACGCGCAAGGACGTGCCCAAGACTCCGGACGGCCGCCTGCTCAAGTCCGTGGTGCTGGATCAGCTGCTGGCCATCAACTCGCCGCCCTCCACCTCTGCAGGGGCGAGGAAGGCGTCCACCCCGCCAACGTCGCAGCAGCGGCGACGGAAGGTGGCCATCAGTGAGACGCCCCTCGTCATCAACACGTAGGCGTTTGGGCGGACTACTGAGGATTAAGGGGCTGGTCAAAGATGCAACAACAACAGAGGAGGAGAACTCAGTATTTTCATGGCGAAGCCGTGAAAGCATGTTCCCCACCAACGGAGGAGTAAAACAATGTATATGGCACAGCCGTGAAAGTATGTCCCCACCAACGGAGGAGGAAAACCTGTATAATTATGGCACAGCCGTGAAAGTATGTCCCCACCAACGGTGGAAGAAAATCTGTATAAAAATGGCAAAGCCGTGAAGGCATGTCCCCCACCAACGGAAGAAGAAAACCCTGTATAATTATGGAAAAGCCGTGAAGGCATGTTCCCACCAAAGGAGGAAGAAAACCCTGTATAATTATGGCAAAGCCGTGAAGGCATGTTCCCATCAACGGAGGAAGAAAACCCTGTATAATTATGGCAAAGCCGTGAAGACATGTTCCCACCAACGGAGGGGGTAAACCCTGTATAATTATGGCACAGCCATGAAAGTATGTCCCCCACCAACGAAGGAGGAAAACCCTGTATAATTATGGCACAGCCATGAAAGTATGTCCCCCACCAACGGGGCAGGAAAACCCTGTATAATTATGGCAAAGCCATGAAAGTATGTCCCAACCAACGGCGGAGGGAAACCTTGTATGTGGCAAAGCCATGAAAGTACGTCCTCATTTTTTGTTGTTGATCTTGTCTCGGGGGGGAAAAAAACACCCTGAAATCTGTGCCATCAGATACGCTTCCTTTCTAACCAGACTTGAGGGTTAGGGTGATGAGTACGACATGATCAGATTTCCACTCGGAGCTGTTCGGTGCCGGTACAGGCGGGATACGAACCCCACACTCTATAATCAAGGAACCCGCGGACAATCCACTCCCTTCCCACACCCCTGACGGACTCCGCAGATGCTCTCTGCTAAAAGTCTCATTTAATAAGACCACGGCAAAAACTGTCAGCCTTGATGGCAGCTGCCTGCCTGCCCTGAACTCAATTTCGTCGTCAACGATCTTGTTTGGGCGTTCACTGAAAGGTTCGTCGGTGTCTGGACACAGGACCACTTTCTTTGTCAACTAACTGATGAGTTTGTTGTTGTGTTGTGCGTGCGTGAAGTCTTTCGAGCACTATTTAACTCCCTTTTTGTTGAGTTGTTTTGTCAACCGACTGATGCAGTTTTTGCCAACTGACTGATGTGGTCTTTGCCAACTGACTATTGGTCTTTGTCAGCTGTCTGGTGATGTTTTTGCCAGCTGACTAATGGTCTTTATCAACTGTCTGGTGATGTTTTTGCCAACTGACTAGTGGTCTTTGTCAACTGTCTGATGATGTTTTTGCCAACTAACCAGTGGTCTTTGACAACTGTCTGATGTTTTTGCCAACTGACTAGTGATCTTTGTCAACTGTTTGATGATGTTTCTGCCAACTGACCAGCGGTCTTTGTCAACTGTGATGTTTTTGCAAATTGACCAGTGGTCTTTGTCTGGTGATGTTTTGCCAACTGACTGATGTGTGGTCTTTGTCAACTGTCTGATGTTTTTGCCAACTGACTGATGTGTGGTCTTTGTCACAACTGACTGAAACGTTCGTCAAGTATCTGATGAGATTTTTGTCAACTGACTGACGAGTCGGTGGCGAACTTCTTCTTCAGAGGATGCACCTCTGCTGGAGTTTATGTACCTCGTATTTACTCGAATGCCAGGTGAGAGTTACCGTAGGCGACTCAGGGTTTTGTTGTTGCGTTTGTGCGACGTCTTTCGGGCGCTAATTAACTCCCTTGTGTGTTGATTCCGCACTGAGGTTTTTGCCAGATGCCAGATGTGGTGTTTGTCAGAACTAAGTGGCAAGTATCTGATGAGCTCTTTGTCAACTGACCGACGAGCTGATGGCAAACTTGTTCTCTTCCGCCCGCCTTCTGCATTTTCGGAGCAGCTGTTGCTGGAGCTCTTCTTCGTCTTCTTTCACGGCGCTTTACGTCCGCAGAAACCGTATGGCTTATTAGGGACGGGGGAAGAATGGCACAGGAAATGAGAGCTCATGCCCACCTCCATGTTTACACAGCTCCTGAGCTGACGCTCACCGCTCCGATGAGATAAATAGCAGCACGCCGGAAACTGGTTAGCACCGAGGAACATCACCAGCATGGACCTTGGCGAGGAACAGTATTTTAGTAGATATTGGCGAGGAACATTATCTGGCCATGGACCTTGGCGAGGAACATTATCAGCATGGATCTTGGCGAGGAACATTATCTGGCCATGGACCTTGGCGAGGAACATTATCTGGCCATGGACCTTGGCGAGGAACATTATCTGGCCATGGACCTTGGCGAAAAACATTATCCGGCCATGGACCATGGCGAAAAACATTATCCGGCCATGGACCATGACGGGGAACATTATTCGGCCACGGACCTTGGCGAGGAAGATTATCTGGCCACGGACCTTGGCGAGGAAGATTATCTGGCCACGGACCTTGGCGAGGAACATTATCTGGCCACGGACCTTGGCGAGGAACATTATCTGGCCACGGACCTTGGCGAGGAACATTATCTGGCCATGGACCTTGGCGAGGTACATTATCTGGCCATGGACCTTGGCGAGGAACATTATCTGGCCATGGACCTTGGCGAAAAACATTATCAACATGGATCTTGGTGAGGACGCTGAAGAAACAGACGGGCTCTATTCGTATTACGCCAAATGATTGCTATGATATGATCTCTGGGGTGTTTCGCCCTGATATGATCGTCCTGGTGTAAAAATACAACCCAAGTCAGTACTTACTTTGGTGTGTTGCTGTGTGCTCTTCAGCGGCAGTTTCACAGCTATCTCTTGGTAACCTGAAGGATGGCGATTGACTTATTTAGCTCTGGTCTCTCTCTCTCGCTCTCTCTCTCACTCACACACACACACACCGACACACGCACCCCCCCCCCTCCACACACACGACACACGCACGCATGCACCCCCCCCCCCCCCCCCCCCCCCCCCCGCACACACACACACGTCAGTCGTGGTTTGCGACATGCATTGGCAAGTGTTGCGTTTTTTTCCTGCGACAGGCAGGCGGCGTCATCAGGTAAATGGTTTTGAGTGACGGATTGGAAGTTCAGAATCTCCAACAATGTGCCAATTAATAAACATCGTTCAGTTCGCGTCGTCATTCAGTATTTGTGAAGCTTCGTTCAGTTCGCGTCGTCTTTCAATGTTAGTGAAGCATCGTCCAGTTCGCTTCGTCATTTAGCGTTAGTGAAGCATCGTCCAGTTCAAATCGTCATTCAGTATTAGTGAAGCATCGTCCAAATCAAGTCGTCATTCAGTATTAGTGAGGCATCGTTCAGTTCGCTTCGTCATTTAGCGTTAGTGAAGCATCGTCCAGTTCGCGTCGTTATTCAGTATTATTGAAGCATCGTCCAAATCAAGTCGTCATTCAGTATTAGTGAGGCATCGTTCAGTTCGCTTTGTCATTCAGTATCAGTGAAGCATCGTCCAGTTCAAATCGTCATTCAGTATTAGTGAAGCATTGTGCAGTTCAAATCGTCATTCAGTATTAGTGAAGCATCGTGCAGTTCACGTCGTCATTCAGTATTAGTGAAGCATCGTGTAGTTCACGTCGTCATTCAGTATTAGCATCGGCCTTATGGCGGCTAGCCGGCCACTGGTCTCCTGCCGCCGTCTGCTATGGAGGCTGTAGTGCGCCGCGTGCAACTGAGAGCCAAGATTTTAAACACAGACTGCAAGTCATCATTGTACGTCCACAGAGACCGTACGGACTGTTAAGGATGGGAAACCCCGGACGTCCACCTCGATTTGAGCACATGAGCTCTGAACTTCAGATAGTTAAGTTCGATGTTGCTTTACGTCCACAAAGGCCGTACGGGCTGTTAGAGACGGGGAGCCCAGGACGGCCACCTCGACTTTCACACAGCTTCTGTTCGCGTCGATCTGAGGTTGACCTCAATCTTGTTGAACAGTGTGGATCGCCGATCTACAGCGCTCGCGTGCAGGGGACGGAATCCAGGATGAGTTCTCTTTTCTTGGTATTCAGGGCCGATTCGGCTATGATACTATGCAAGGAAACTTTTTGTATGTCCTTTTAAGATTCCGCTGAAAATAGACACCAACTATTTTGGGACAGCGCATGTTGACTGATTGCATGGGTCTCGGTGTACATCATTTTTATTTTTTCTAGTGTTTCGGGGCATACACATTGACTGTAGTGTGGCCGGGTATCAAAGGTTAGGCTGCTGAATGCCAAGGAAAGGAAAATTCTCTCGGCTTCTTCCCCTTAGCTCTTGAGCTGGCAAACGTAGCACTGTTAATTTCAGTATGAGACTTATTTCCTGTTAATGCCACCATGTTCGTTTCGTTTTAAGTAAGAATTGTGCACTGTTATTCAAAATGGTCAGTGTTGTGTGTGTGTGTGTGTGTGTGTGTGTGTGTGTGTGTGTGTGTGTGTGTGTGTGTGTGTTTGCGCGCGTGCATCATGTGCGTGTGGTAATGTCAGAGTGTGTGTGTGTGTGTGTGTGTGTGTGTGAGAGAGAGAGAGACTGAGAGAGAGAGAGAGGGGGGAGAGGGCGGGGGCGGGAGGGATAGTGTTTGTGTGTGTGTGTGTGTGTGTGAGAGAGAGAGAGAGAGAGAGAGAGAGAGAGAGAGAGAGAGAGAGAGAGAGAGAGAGAGAGAGAGAGAGAGAGAGACAGAGACAGACGAGACAGACAGAGAGACAGACAGACAGACACAGACAGACAGACAGACAGAGCGTACGAACAGCAACAGTTTTGCTGAAAGTCAGTGTTGCCGTTTTTCAGTTCTCTTTCGCCATTTATCAGTGACCAACGTCAGCTGTTTCGAGTGTCTTCACTGCCTAGGCATGGACCTATGTAGATATAGGCCCATGGCCTAGGTAACTGCGGTGTTTTGCAGACACGAACACGGGGAATGCTTCGTTGGTCGTGTCGGCCACGACAGGTGACAATGAAAGTCTAACGTTCTCTTCTCAGTCTACAGGAAAATGTCACGTAAAATGGATCGGATCAGATCAACACAAACAGTCATTTGGAACACTACTGTCGAAACGTCGTAGATCTAACGGCCTAATCACACAAGAAGAACAAAATAATGCTCAATCCGCTCACATTCAAACGTACAAAACATACGACATGAACAGTGTAACATGTTAGTGCATGCAGGCACAAACACACGTGCGCGCGCATAGGGGCAACAAAAAAAGACAACAGTTACTTCCCTTGACAGCTTCACTCGCCTTCAGACCTTGTCTGTGAGAGTCACTGAAACCGCCGTCACGCTAAACCAGGCAGTAAGCTACCTACGTAACCCCCCACAAATAACTAAACCCGTCAGAATATTATTAGCTGCTGTCACGCCGGCAGTGATTCCAGCAGACTGTACAAGCCTGGTCTTTGGGGTTCCCCTTTGGTCCGGTAGGAAGTTTGCGGTCCGGATACTGAGGCCCGGTCAGTCGACAATCCACATCTCCGTGTTTGGAAAGACTTGTTACAGAAGCTAGCCTTCTCAAAACAGTCAGTCGACAACCATATCTCCGTGTTTGGAAAGACTTGTTACAGAAGCTAGCCTTCTCAAAACAGTCAGTCGACAACCATATCTCCGTGTTTGGAAAGACTTGTTACAGAAGCTAGCCTTCTCAAAACAGTCAGTCGACAACCATATCTCCGTGTTTGGAAAGACTTGTTACAGAAGCTAGCCTTCTCAAAACAGTTGACAATCAACTTCTCTGTGTTTGGACAGACTTGTTACAGAAGCTAGCCTTCTCAAAACAGTTGACAATCAACTTCTCTGTGTTTGGACAGACTTGTTACAGAAGCTAGCCTTCTCAAAACAGTTGACAGTCTACATCTCTGTATTTGGACAGACGTGTTACAGAAGACAGCCTTTTAAAAACAGTCAGTCGACAATCTACATCTCTGTATTTGGACAGACTTGTTACAGAAGACAGCCTTTTCAAAACAGTCAGTCGACAATCTACATCTCTGTGTTTGGACAGACGTGTTACAGAAGCTAGCCTTCTCAAAACAGTTGAAATCAAATTCTCTGTGTTTGGAAATACTTGTTACAGAAGCTAGCCTTCTCAAAACTGTTGACAATCACCTTCTGCGTTTGGACACACTTGCTACAGAAGCCCGCCTTTTCAAAACTGTCAGTCGACAGTCTACATCTCTGTATTTGGACAGACTTATTACAGAAGCCAGCTTTCTCAAAACAGTCAGTCGGCAATCCACATTTTAGACTTGTTACAGAAGCTAGATTTCTCAACAGGTGGTGCTAGAGATCACAATAAAAACGTAAAATCGAGGATTTTGCTTTAAAATGTTCCCTTGATTTTACATTGAATCGCTAAACTTGGTTTCCTTCGCATTAGACGAGACAGCGAGAGAGAAGAGACGGAGAAAAGAGAGGAGAGAGAGAGAGCACGAAGACGGTGCTCTTTTCGGCGTGTCCAGTGACTTCCACGAAAACCTCCCATTCACTTGTAAATACGCACTTCATCAAAATGCGACGACAGCCACAGACAGACAGACAGACAAACAAAAAGATCAAAGCTAAGCTGCCGAGGATTTCTGAGACTCTGTACAGTAGGGAACACAAGGGTTGACAGTTTTAGTCTTTATTGCATCACAATGCATGTACACCTGTCCAATGAATAATTCTACGTGCAAACCGTGCAGACAGGTCCTGCCCGCAGGTGGAGCGTACTAGGCTATACACAACAACGCCTCACTGGGCGGTAACACAAGGAGGACCTTCTGACGTCCCCCTGCATGGCCGGCGCGACAAACGGCCGCTGTGGGCTGTAACCTGCACGTCGGCTTGTTCGGTTGTCTGGGTCGTCTCCCTTGCTGTGCTTTCAGAACAACGTCCGCTAGGTGGCAGCACAGAGCCAAGTTTGAAATCTCATCATCTACATAAATTTATGAGATCGACATGGCACGAAACAGTCAGAGACTGATCTCCCATTACATTTTTTTCCTGGGGGGGGGGGGGATCCGTTTATGATGCACCAAAGTAGTAGAAATTCTGCACGCATTGACACTCTCTACACAGTCTGCTTTCAGGCCGTGATGAGAAGTGAAGTCTGCGCCTTAAAAACAAACAACAACAAAACAAAACAAGAAAACCATCACGGGTCTCAGCTTTAGTCTCGTGCACTTCCTCTCTCACCGCCACACCTCAACTGCGTCATGTGATCCACTCACACTATGTACACACTGTCCCTAGGGTCTCTCTGCATCCACTCACACTATGTGCAACACGCTTGTCTCTAAGGTTCCCACTCCTGACTCTCACCGTCGCCGCCTTACAGGGAAAATGGACACGATTTTTCTGCTTCTTCACTTCTCCTAGCCGACGATGACGACGACCCAAGCTGTAGTTAGCTGAACACCCCGAAACGTGGAGCGACCCGCACCGGCATCAGCACTGTGGAGTTGTAAGCAGCAGTCTTGTGCCCTTGAAAGCCTACGAGTGCGCGACCGCCTTCATCTCTGGCTCGCTGACCGACAGCACGGTCATCGTGACCTGTCGTCTCGCCGCTCTCATCTCGCCGGCAGCTCCCGTTTGGGTATGCACACAACTGTTGTAACTGTCCCGTTCCCGTTTGGCCAAAACACAACTGTTGTAACGTTCCGTTCCCGTCTGGCCAACCAAACGACTGTTGTAACTTTCCGTTCCCGTTTGGCCAACCACACAACTGTTGTAACGTTCCGTTCCCTTTTGGCCAACCACACAAGTGTCGTAACGTTCCATTTCCGTTTGGCCAGCCACACAACTGTTGTAACGTTCCGTTCCCTTTTGGCCAACCACATAACTGTTGTAACGTTCCGTTCCCGTTTGGCCAACCACACAACAACTGTTGTAACGTTCCGTTCCCGTTTGGCCAACCACACAACAACTGTTGTAACGTTCCGTTCCCGTTTGGCCAACCACACAACAACTGTTGTAACGTTCCGTTCCCGTTTGGCCAACCACACAACAACTGTTGTAACGTTCCGTTCCCGTTTGGCCAACTTCCCCACATTCTCTGCAGTCATACCGCCCCCCCACACTCAGTTAGCCAATCATTCGCACTCACTATTCATACCCCATCTCTCTGTCGCACACACGGACGCACGCACGCACACACAGACAGATCCCCCCTCCCCCCGTGTGCTAATATGGGTTCCGACCATATAACATGCCATTCATCCCCCCCACACTATGAAAATCACACGTACACCAACCGTAGTCGGTGAGAACAAGTGATTAACAACAGCACGGGGCTTTGCCCAGAGCCCTGCAGTGTAACTGTGCTCAGGCTGGAAAGACTGACCGAGCCTGTCGTTCTGGGTCTGAAGCTTGGTCAGGTGGGCGAACGGGGAACGCACAAAGGTCACGGTGCCGGCTGGCGAAACGGGACAGCACAGAAACTGTTGAGTGGCGTGGCGAACGGAGAATAATAATAATAATAATAATAATAATGTACATTTATCATGCGCTCATCAACGCCCTCAGCGCTCACATGATACATACTAACCTAAATGTGATATTCTATACACATGTAGAGCGTAGTCCTACCAAAACAATTTGAAATAAAGTATTATTTAAAACACACACACACACACACACACAATGACTGTAGCAGAAACAGGGTACTGATATTAGTTAGGATGGAAATATTGTGAGAAGAGGAAGGTTTTCAGTTTGGCTTTAAAAGATGACAGGGTTGAGCAGTGTCTACGGTCTTGTGGTAGTGAATTCCAAATGTGGGGTCCAAGCAAGAGAAGGTACGAAAGCCATGAGTCTTGCGTTTGTATTGTTGGATTTCCACCATGCGGGTGTCAGAAGAAGAGCGTAGTGTACGAGACGGAGTGTAGATATGCAGCAGTTCAGAGAGGTAAGCAGGACCAGAATCACTTATAGCACTGAAGCACATACAAAGAACACACAAAGGTCACGGTGCCGGCTGGCGAAACGGGACAGCACAGAAACTGTTGAGTGGCGTGGCGAACGGAGAACACACAAAGGTCACGGTGCCGGCTAGCGAAACGGGACAGCAGGGACACTTTTGAGTGGCGTGGCGAACGGGGAACGCACAAAGTTCACGGTGCCGGCCGGAAACTGCCGAGCGGCGTCACGCCGGGCAGGGAGGGAGTTGGGCCAAACAGGACGTCCCCCTTTCAGTTCATCATGTCCCTCCGTCACCCGCCCGTCGTCTTCCTCTGCCGCTGGATCGGGGGGAACGTGTAGGAGTGGCAGGGGCTCTGGGGGAGGGGTCCCCTGCCTTCCGGTCGACTCTCACAAGCCGAACTTGGGGGTACGGCGGGGGGTGGGGGCCGGCGTGCCGGGTTCCTTCCTGCCTGGGGTGGCGATCGTCCTGTCAGCCAACAAAATACGGGGCGTCAGCCTCACACACGTCACCTACACCCATACACGTCACCTACATCCATACACACGTCACCAACATCCACACACGTCACCTGCATCGACACACACGTCAGCTGCATCCACACACGTCACCTACATCCACACAAGTGACCTACATCCACACGCACGTCACTTATATCCACACACACGTCATCTACATCCACACACACGTCACCTAAACACACGTCACCTGCATCCACACCCACGTCACCTACCTCCACACACGTCACCTGCATCCACACCCACGTCACCTACATCCACGCACACGTCACCTACCTCCACACACACGCCATCTACATCCACACACACGTCATCTACATCCACACGCACATCACCTACACCCATACACACGTCACCTACATCCACACACGTCACCCACATCCACACACGTCACCCACATCCGCACACACACGTCACCTACACCCAAACACACGTCACCTACATCCGCGCAGACGGACACGTTCCTAGCAACAAACACGAGCAGCGCTGACCAGCGTTACAGCTGAAAGCCAGGCGGCTGAACAAACAGTGCAGACCGCACACGGTCCGAAACAAGGTGCAGGTGAACCGAGAAGAGCGGTGTACAGAGAGATACTGACTGTCGCACGGAGGCCGGGGCAGCAGTGGACTGTTCCTTGCGAGCCTTGATGAGCTCCTCCGCCCTTTTCATCTCCTCCTCCATCGCCACTTTCTCCTCCTCTGCCTGCTGCCGTCTCTCCTGTCATCAAAACAGCCGGTGTCTGACCGTTAGTGCTGTTAGTCTCGTTGTCTGTCTGTCTGTCTGTCTGTCTGTCTGTCTGTCTGTCTGTCTCTCTCTCACACACACACACACACACACACACACACACACACACACACACACACACACACACACATACACGCGCGCGCGCATTCACACACGCACGCGCGCACACACACACACACACCACGCACAGTAAATAGGACACAAAATGAGAGGGGGGGGGGAGGGAGGGGGAAAGAGACAGACAGACAGACAGAGACAAAAAGAGAGAGAGACAGAGACGGAGAGACAGAGAGGCAGCAGCTAAGAGACAGACAAAAATGCGGAGACAAATAGAGAGGGAAGAGGTGGAGGAGGGAAAGACAGAGGAAGAGAAAGAGAGAGCGGTGCGGGCCGGAAGCTGGTAACCCTCTGCTACCTGTCTGGTTTTGCCGGAGTCCTTGATGCTGTAGAACATCGGTCCCAACTCCGCCAGCCACTCCCCGTCCACCGCTGTCACACACTGCATGTACTCCTGTCAACACAAAACAGCTTTTAAACCTTCAGTCACACACTGCATGTATTCCTGTCCACACAAAACAGCTTTTAAACCCTCACAGTCACACACTGCATGTATCATGTCAACACAAAAACAGCTTTTAAAACCTTCGAGTCACACACTGCGTGTAGTCCTTCTCAAACACAAAACAGCTTTTTTTTTAACCTTTCACTGGTCACAACTTTGCACATGTATTCCTGTCCACACAAAAACCGACTTTTAAACCTTCTACAGTCCCCCACAATGCATGTTATTCTCTGTCCACACAAAACAGTTGTTTAAGACCTTGCACAGTCACACACTGCATGATATCCTGTTCATCACAAAACAGCTGCTTTAACCCTCACATGGTCACCACACTGCATGTTACTGACCTCGTCCACACAAAAACAGTTCGTAAAACCGATTCCACAGTCATCACACTGCATGTATGATCCTTTCGTCAACAACAAAACAAGCTGTTTTAAAACCCTCACAGTATCACACACCCGTGTATCATGTAGCCACACAAAAACAAGCATTTTCCAAACCTTCACAGTCACACACTGCATGTATTCTCCTGTCAACACAAAACAGCTTTTAAACCCTCACAGTCACACACTCTAATATAAAAGATCAAAACACAAAACAGCTTTTTAAAACACTTTTACAGTCACACACTGCATGTATTCCTGTCCACACAAAACAGCTTTTAAACCCTCACAGTCACACACTGCATGTATTCCTGTCCACACAAAACAGCTTTTAAACCCTCACAGTCACACACTGCATGTATTCCTGTCCACACAAAACAGCTTTTAAACCCTCACAGTCACACAGTGCATGTATTCCTGTCCACACAAAACAGCTTTTAAACCCTCACAGTCACACACTGAATGTATTCCGTCCACACAAAAAATGGATGGGGCTTATTCGGGATATTGCATGTATTCCTGTCCACACAAAACAGCTTTTAAACCCTCACAGTCACACACTGCGATGGTATTCTGCCACCTAATAAACAGCTTTTAAACGCTTCACAGTCACACACATGCATGGATTTACCTGTCCACACAAAACAGCTGTTTAAACACCTTCAGTCACACATGCAGTATTTCATGTCCACACAAGAAACAGCTTTCTATAACAACCCTCACAAGTCCCACACTGCATGTATCCTGTCCACACAAAAACAGCTTTGTAAACCTTCGAGTCACACATGCATGTCATTGAATGTCCACACACACAACCAGCTTGTTAAACCGATCACAGTCACACACTTGCAAATGTATGACTCCTGTCCAACACAAAACAGGATTTTAGACCGCTCACAGTCACACACTGCATGTATTCCTGTCCACACAAAACAGCTTTTAAAACCTTCAGTCACACACTGCATGTATTCCTGTTCACACAAAACAGCTTTTAAAAACACTCACAGTGTCACACACTGCATGCAGTCGGTCCATAGAAAACCGCTTTATACAACTACACCTCACACAGTCACACACCGGCGATGTTATTCCTGGTCACACACAAACAGCTATTTAAACCGCCTCACATGTCACACACTTGAATGTATCTGTCCAACAGCAAAATGCTTTAAACCCTTCAAAAAAAAAAAAAAATAAAAACCCCCCGAAGGGGGGGGTCAACACACCTGCATGTATTCCTGTCCACACAAAACAGCTTTTAAACCCTCACAGTCACACACTGAATGTATTCCTGTCCACACAAAACAGCTTTTAAACCCTCAGTCACACACTGCATGTATTCCTGTCCACACAAAACAGCTTTTAAACCCTCACAGTCACACACTGCATGTACTCCTGTCCACACAAAACAGCTTTTAAACCTTCACAGTCACACACTGCATGTACTCCTGTCCACACAAAACAGTTTTTAAACCCTCACAGTCACACACTGCATAGCAATCCTGTCCACACAAAAAACAGAACCAGCAGGCTGATCAATGGATCCATTACCACAAGGATGCTTGAAACACACACAAGCTTTAAACGCCCAAAGTCCACCACAGTTCACACACTGCATGTATTCGTGTCATACACAAAACAGCTTTTAAACCACTACATCCCCCCCGCCCCAGTCCCACACACTTGCAGTATCGTCCTCGTCCACCACAAACAGGATTTAAACCTTCACAGTCACAACACTGCATGTATATCCTGTCGAACACATAAACAGCTTTTACAACCACTCACAGTCGGACACAGCTTGCATGTATTGCCTCAGGTCAACACACAAAAAGATTTCTACAAAGCCTTCGACCAGGTATTCACACATCTCGCATGCTAGTCCTGTCCACACAAAAAAGCTTTGTAAAGACTTCACAGGTTGCCACACGTACTGCAATGTACCTCCTCGTCCACGACCAGAAACAGTCTTATGAATACCTTTAGCGCACACAATGCATAGTACTGTCCTGTCCACACACAAACACAGCTTTTAAAACCTTCACAGTCACACACTGCATGTACTCCTGTCCACACTCAAAACAGTTTTTAAATCTTCGACAGTCACACACTGCATGTATTCCTGTCCACCATAAAACAGGTCCGCACCTTTATAAACCTTCACAGTCCAGCCCCAACAAGCATGGTATTCCTGGCCACATAGAACAGGGTCAGCCCTTAAACCTTCACCAGCACAGCCAGCATGTATTAACTGTCACATAGAAACTAGGTCGAGCAATAACACTTCACAGTTCACACACTGCATGATGTCGCACTGTCCACACAGAACAGGTCAGCACTTAAACTTCACAGTCGCACACGGCGTGTTTCCTGTCCACATAGAACAGGTCAGCACTTAAACCTTCACAGTTACACACTGCATGTATTCCAGGATAAAATAGAACAGCCTCGGCACCTCTAAACACCTGAGGCACTCTACCACGACCTACTAATGTATTGCCCTGTCACACAGACCAGCGTTGGCATTTTAACGTTAAAACCCTTTCGCAGTCATCACAACTACCATGATATGTCGTGGTTCACACAGACCAGCTTGGCATTTAAAGTTAAACCCTCGCAGTCACAGCACACTACCATGATTCGGTTCACCACAGGACCAGCTATCCGGCATTTTACAGTTTCAAACCTCACAGTCACACACATCCCATTGTTATTCCTGTATCAGCACAGACCAGCTCGGCCCATTTAACAGTTCAACCCTCGGCAGTCTCACATACAGCTGTATATTCCATGGTGCACCCAACACGACCAGGCTCCGGCATTGTAAAGTTGAAACCGCTCGCCGGTCACACCAGCCATAGTATTCCTGGTTTGTGACACAGACATACGCTCAGCTCGGGCACAACAAACTCCTAGGCAAGTCACCATAGACCCTGTATGTCCTAGATACCGCCACCGAAAAAAGCTCGACACATAAAAAAGGCCCTCGCCGTCACACACTGCATGTACTTCAGCTGTAAAACACAGAAACAAGATATTTTAAAACCCTCACGAGTCCAACCAACGGCATTGTAGCTTAGTCCACACGAAAACAGATTTACGATACTCTCTCACATTCAACCACACTGCTATGTATTTACTCCGTCACACACAAAAACACAGGCTTTTAAAGCCATCACCCAGATCACACACTGCGATGATTCCTGTCAATCACAAAAAAGATGGTTTGTCAAAACACTTCACGCAGGCACACACTGCATGTTATTCCTGTCCATAAACCAAAACAGGCTTTTGAAAACCTTCACAGTAGCACACGCTGCCATGTACTCCTCCCGGTCGCACACAAAACAGCTTTTTAGAAATCACATTGCAGTACACACTGAGCATGTATTACCTGTCACACAACACCAGCTTGTAAAACCTTCACCAGTCCCACACACTGCAGTGTACTCCTGTCCATACACAAAACAGCTTTTAACACCCTTCACACGTCACATAACCGTAACTGACAGCGTGTGGAGTCCATACAAACAAGGTCAGCACTTAACACGCTTCACACACAGTCACGACACTGTCACGACACTCATAGAACCATTCAACTTCCTGTCACACACAGTCACGACACATATAGTTCAGGTCTGACACATAGAACAGGTCTAGCAACTCAACCTCACAGTACATCGACCAGGCATGTGTATTCCAGTGTCCACACCAAAAACAGCTTTCTAAACCTTCACAGTCACACACTGCATGTATTCCTGCCACACAAAACAGCTTTTAAACCCTCACAGTCACACACTGCATGCTACTACTTCGTCCACACAAAAACAGATTTTAAACTTCACAGTCACACACACCCTGATGTATTCCTGTCAATCCACACACAAACGTAGCTTATTAAACACGCCTCACACAGGGTTCGACGACCACTGAGACAATATGCGCCACTCTCTGTCCTCACAGCCAACAGCTTTAACCTAAACAGATCACACGACTGCATGCGCATTCCTAGGGCCAACACGAAAACAGCTTTTAAATAACCCTCACAGTCACAGCACGTGCATTGTTATTCCTGTCCACCACCAAACAGCTTTAAAACCCTCAGCAGTCACACAGCTGCATGTATTCCTGTCCCCACTATCCAAAACAGGCTTTTAAAAACCCACAGTGTCACACACTGCCATTATTACCTAGTCCGACACACGAAAACAGCTTAAAATCCGACCGCACAGTCACACACATGCAGTGTCAGCTGTCTCAGTACCCACACAAAACAGCTTTTAAACCCTCACAGTCACACACTGGATGTATTCCTGTCCACACAAAACAGCTTTTAAACCCTGATCAGAGCTTGGTTTGCATGGGTGTACACAAAGAGGTGTACACAAAACAGCTTTTGAAATCCTCGTAGTTCACCAGCACTGCTGTATTCCATGTCACACGCAAAACAGCTTTTAAACCAGCTCACAGTTCACACAAACTGCATTGTATTCATGCTCGCCATCACAAAACAGCTTGTTTAAAACCCTACACAGTTACACACTAGCATGGATTCCTGTCCCCCACAGAAACACAAGACCGCACTTTTTAACACTTCAGCTCACACCCTGCATGTGATGTCCATGTCCACAGCAAAACAGCTTGTAAACCCTTCACAAGACTAGCACAACGACTGCATGTATTCCATGTCCCACACAAAAAAGCATTTTCAGAAACTCCATTCACACACACTGCATGTATTGACTGTCCACGCGCAAAACAGCTTTAAAAACCCTCACAGTCACAAACGTCACTGACATGGTAGCCTGTGCGATGCAACAAAACAGCTTTAAACCACTCCACACAGCTCACACACTGCAGTTCGTAAGTGGCCTTGTTCCCACACACAAGAATACAAGCACGCTTTTAAACTATCAGTCCACACACATGCATGTATGTCCTGTCCATCAGCACAAAACAGCTTCGTTAAAAAGTACCCTCACAGCTCCCACACATGCATTGTGTATCGCTGTACCAGTACAAAACACGCGAGCAGTTTTAAACCCCTCACACTAGGTACACACACCTGCATGTATTCTGTCCACACTAAAAACAGCTTTTAAAGCCCTCACAAGTCGCATCACAACTTGCCATGGTACTCCTGGCCACTACAAAACAGCGTTTTTACCCTCAAATCCACACTGCATGTAGTTCCGTCCACACGAAAAACAGGACTTTTAAACCCTCCACAGGTCACACACAGGATGTAATCCTGTCCACGCTACAGAAACAGCTTTGTGAATAAACCCTCACAGTCACACCTGGCCACTGTACCTGCCTGCTGCCTACACAAAAACATCGCTTTAAAAACGCTTCACAGGTAACACACTGCATCGACTTCCTACGTGCGCACACATAAAACAGTTTGCGTTAAACCCCTCACAAAGTCACACACTGATGCACTATTCCTGTCACACAAAACAGCGCATTGTCAAACCCTCACATGTTCACCACAATGGATGTATTAATGGTCCACACAAAACAAGCTTTTAAAAGCTAAGTCTCACCACCAGTCATCACACTGCATAGTATGTGCATCGAAGGTAAACCACAAAACAGCTTTTAAACCCTCACAGTCCCACACTGCATGTATTCCTGTCCACACAAAACAGATTTTAAACCGTCCCAGTCACACCACTGGCATGTATTCACATGTCAAACACCGAGCAAAACAGCTTTTAAACCCTCACACAGTCACACACTGCATGATTTACCTAAGTCAAGACAAAACACGATCGTGGATATCAAGACGTGCTACACACAGTCACAACTGGTCGGTATATCCTCGTCGACAGCAAACAGCTTTTAAACTTCACACAGATCCCACGACACTGCATGTACTTCCCCCAAGTGCTACTGTCCCACCAAAACAGCTTTTAATTGTTTGAACCTTCAGAGTCAAACACCAGCTGCATGTACTTAAGCTCAGTCCACAGAAACAGCTTTTAAACCTATCACCAGTTCACACACATGCCTCGTACTCCCTCGTACACACAAAAACAGTTGTTTAAAACATTTCCCACAGTCAACACCTAATGCAATGTATTCTGTCCATCATAAAAACGGTCTAGACTTACAACTCGTCACAGTCGACACAGCTGCATGTATTTCCTGTCCACCATCGAACAGGTCAGCACTAAACCTTCACAGTTCACACACTGCAGTGGATTCATGTCCACAATAGAACAGGTACATGCACTTGAACCTGTCACAGTCTACACATGATAGTAATTCCTGTCCTACACAGAACAGTCAGCGACTTAAACATTCGACAGTCGCAGCCACGGCAGGGATTTCTCTGTCCACATAAGACAGGTCAAGCATCTTAAACCTTTCAGCAGTACACACTGGTCATTGCACTTAATTACTCGGTTCCACATAGCTCCACAGCTCGGCACTTAAACCGTGTCGCAGCTCACACACTACCAGTGTATTACTGTTCACACAGACCAGCTAGGCATATTTAAGACGTTAAATAAACCCTAGACGAGTCCACTATCACTACCAGGTAGTATGCGCGTGTTCACACAGACCAGGCCTTTGGCTATGTAAGTTGAAAACCCTCGCAAGTTACACACAAACTACCGATCGGTGTCGTGAGCACACAGACCCACGCTCTGATGCGCATTTAAAGGGACCACCTCCTCGACATCAACCACCACTCACCATGTATATCCTGTTATACAAACAGACAGCTCGGCATTTAAAGTGATTAACCCTCGCAGGTCTCACACTACCATGTATTGCTGCGTCACCACATGACGCAGCTACGGCATTTCAAGTTAAACCCCGCAGTTCACACACTGATGTATTCGTAACTGCACAGAAGAGCTCGGCTACAAAAAAAGTCCCATGCGCAGCCACACATGACCATGTATTCCTGGTCCGGCGCCAAAAAAACTAGCTCCGCACTAGTAAATACCCGCGCAGTATCACCCACACTTGCAGTGTATTCATGCTCAACAGCAAAACAGCTTTTAAAAACCCCTGTACACACAGGAACACACGGCATGATTAGTTCTTGTTCCACACACAAGACACAGATTTTAAACATTAACCAGTCACAACACGTGCATGTATATTCCTGGTCAAACACCGCAAAACAGCTTGTGTTAAACCACCTCCAGGTCACACACTGCATGGTATATCCTGTAAACACAAAACAGATTTTTAAACCATTTCACAGGTTCACACACGGCGCTATGGTAAGTTACGCCTGTCCACACAAAACAGCTTTTTAGAAACCTTCACACAGCCACACACTTGCCATGTAACGCCTGTGTCCACACAAAACAGCCTTTGAAACCTTCGACAGTCACCTCACTGCCATGTAATTACCTGGTCCCACCACAACAAACAAGATTTTGTAGAAGACCTGTGCACAGGTTACACCACAACTCCGCATGAAACTACTGTGTTCCACCACACAACAGCTTTTCTTTATAAACCTAACAGTCCACAAACACTGCGATGTATTCCTGTCAGACCATATGAAAAGAGGTCAAGCACTTAACCACCTTCACCAAGTCACACACTTTTGCATGTAATCCTGTCCACCACTAGAACAGGTCCAGCACTTAAACTTCACAGGCACACACTGCATGGTGATTACTGGTTCCACATAGAAAAACAGGTTAGCACTTAAACCTTCACATGTCACCACACCTGGCTGGCATGTTGATTCACTGTCACACAGAACAGCAGTGTCGATGCACTTAAACTTCGCAGCAGTCGCACGCGACGGCAGGTGTTTACCTGTCCACATTAAGAACAGGTACGCAGCACTAAACGCCTTCACAGTGTTACATCAATGGCGAATGTATTGCTCTTCGTCCACACTATAACAAAGACTCGGACACTATTAAAACCCTCGGCACATCACACCATAGCTACCAGTTATTCCTGCGTCACACAGGGACCAGCTTGGCACGATTAAAGTTAACCCTGCGCAGTCACACGACTACCATGATATTCCTGTTCACCACAGACCAGAGCCGGACATTTAAAGTTAAAGCCTCGCAGTCACACGCCTAAGCTTGCCATTGAGTCAGTTTGCCTGTTACACACAGACCTCAGCCTCCCGAGATTTAAAGTTAAAGCCACTCGCACAAGTCGAACAACCTACTCCATGTATTCCTGTTCACACAGTGAACCAGCTCGCATTTAAAGTTAACTCCTCGCAGGTCAACACACAGTGCATGTATTCCTGTCCACACAGAACAGGTCAGCACTTTAACCTTCACAGTCGCACACGGCGTGTTTCCTGTCCACATAGAACAGGTCAGCACTTAAACCTTCACAGTTACACACTGCATGTATTCCTGTCCACATAGAACAGCTCGGCACTTAAACCCTGGCACTCACACACTACCATGTATTCCTGTTCACACAGACCAGCTTGGCATTTAAAGTTAAACCCTCGCAGTTATAAAATCCCTAGCACAGTTCACAGCGACCTGGCGATTGTTTCCTGTGTCCTACACGAGAACAAGGCTTCGGCAATAAAACCCGGCCAGGCACAGCACGAACAACTGTACTCCCTTGTTCCGAACTCGCAAAAAAACACGCTCGCACACGCAAAAACCCGTAATTCGGCAGTCAAAAAAGGGCTATGGTACGTCCCTGTCTGCACAATCAAACGAGCTCGGCAGGTTCGCTAACCCTGATCTCTGTACGCGAACAGGGAGCCGTGGCACCGACACCACGAGGATTTCTTAATCTACATTTAAATATTTTGCATGCCGTGCTCCCTACGTGGTCTCCATGGGCGCTAAGCCCTACAATCAACACCACACTCCCTACGTCACGCCCTTTTGACCTCATCTTTGCATTCCATCTGCCAAAACTTGACAACCAAAAGCATTTCATTTCAGTCTTCATTTGTCTGTAGAATAACTGTTGCTTAAAGAAGGGATCGACCCCAAAACTGTTCAACTTGTCCAGTAGAACAAGCGTCCTTTTTTCATATAAATGTTTGTTTGTTTGGATCTTTTGTTCAGGACGCTGGCAGTCAGACGTTTATGTGATTGAAGAAATGAATGTGTGCGTAATACTGTAATAATGAGTGTGTACGTAATAATGTGTGTGTACGTAATAATGTAATAATGAGTATGTACGTAATAATGTAATGACGACTGTGTGCGTAATAATGCAATGACGAGTGTGTACGTAATAATGCAATAATGAGTTTGTACGTAATAATGCAATGCTGAGTGTGTACGTAATAATGCAATGCTGAGTGTGTACGCAATAATGCAATGATGAGTGTGTACGCAATAATGCAATGATGAGTGTGTACGTAATAATGCAATGATGAGTGTGTCCGTAATGAGAGGACTTGCCACTGAGGAGTTAACTGAGGCGACTCAAAAGCAAAAGAAGTGCGCAGCAAGCGGCAGCTGACCTTGGAGGTCATGACCAGCTCGTGGTAGACGATGTAGTCCGGCGTGAAGCCCATGCCGAAGAGAGCGCTGGTGGGGTGCAGGTGGCACGGCATGCCCGTGCGCGTGTTCACGTACTCCCCGAGACCCTGAAATACACACATATAATATATATATATATATACACACAATGGAATCGTTTCAAGGGCTACCTCACAGGGAAAACTGCCTGTTCGTGTGTTCACGTACTCCCCGAGACACTGAACACGCACACACACACATGCACACACACACACACACGCACGCGCACACACACGCGCACACACACACACACACACACACACACACACACACACACACACTGGAGTCGGTTCAAGGGCAACCTGACACGGAAAACTGACAAGCGGGGTGGAGCACATATGGGTTTTCCCCAGAACGCAGATAATATCTTGAAGTGAACACATCATGGCTTACCAACGTACGTAAGAGAGGAACGCAGCTAACGAACCTTCTGCACGGCTAGACCTACATCCTCTGCACTGCCCTCCCCTGGACCCGCTCCACGAACCTCAAAGGATAAAACGAATGTCCCATCTCTTTGGACGGCAGGAAAGCAGGGCATCTTCATTGTGCAGTGAGTTTAACTCGGGTTACAGAAGAGCGCTTTTTAAAAATGATCTATTACTATCATGCAGAGACCTGCGTCCTTACCATCCCTCTCCAAGACCTGTGGCAAGCTCTGGGACAACTGTTCCATGTACCCCTGACAAGGAAAGGGACAGCACGGTGTGTATCTATAACTGTCCCATGTCCCACAAAGAAGAGGACAGCACTAATGTTATATATATATATATATATCTATAACTGTCCCATGTCCCACAAAGAAGAGGGCAGCACTGATGTGTATCTATAACTGCCCTATGTCCCACAAATAAGAGGACAGCACTGATGTATATCTATAAATGTCCCATGTCCAACAAAGAAGAGGACAGCACTGATGTATATATCTATAAATGTCCCATGTCCAACAAAGAAGAGGACAGCACTAATGTGTATCTACAACTGTCCCATGTCCAACAAAGAAGAAGACAGCACTGATGTGTATCTACAACTGTCCCATGTCCCACAAAGAAGAGGACAGCACTGATGTGTATCTACAACTGTCCCATGTCCAACAAAGAAGAGGACAGCACTGGTGTGTATCTACAACTGTCCCATGTCCAACAAAGAAGAGGACAGCACTGATGTGTATCTACAACTGTCCCATGTCCAACAAAGAAGAGGACAGCACTGATGTGTATCTACAACTGTCCCATGTCCAACAAAGAAGAGGACAGCACTGGTGTGTATCTACAACTGTCCCATGTCCAACAAAGAAGAGGACAGCACTGATGTGTATCTACAACTGTCCCATGTCCAACAAAGAAGAGGACAGCACTGATGTGTATCTACAACTGTCCCATGTCCAACAAAGAAGAGGACAGCACTGGTGTGTATCTACAACTGTCCCATGTCCAACAAAGAAGAGGACAGCACTAATGTATATCTATAACTGTCCCACGTCCCACAAAGTCAAAGGAGAGGACAGCACTGATGTGTATCCATAACTGTCCCATGTCCCACAAAGAAGAGGGCAGCACTGACGTGTATCTACTACACATCTTCACTACCAGCCTGGTGAGCTAGTATCCCTGTCCCCTGCATGTCACCTGAAGGCAGACGGAAGCACTGGCGGGCATCTGGCGGCCTTACCTTCAGCCTGGCGGCCTGGTGGAAGTAGGCGGAGCAGATGCACTTGCGGATGATGTCCCACTCCGTGCCGCAGGAGATCAGCTCCATCTTCTGCTGCTCCATGATCTCCCTCAGCTGCGACTGCACCTCACGCACCTGCACGCACGCACACACGCATGCACACACACCAGTTACAACTGCACGTACAGGATGGTGAAACCACACACCAGTTACAACTACATATACAGGCAGGTGAAACTACACACCAGTTACAACTGCATATACAGGCAGGTGAAACCACACACCAGTTACAACTGCACGTACACTGAGGTGAAACCACTCATCAGTTACAACTGCATGTACAGGCAGGTGAAACCACACACCAGTTACAAATGCACATACAGGCAGGTGAAACCACACACTAGTTACCACTGCACGTACATAGAGGTGACACCACACACCAGTTACAACTGCACATGCATGCAGGTGAAACCTCACACAAGTTACAACTACATGTACAGGCAGCCGACACCACACACTAGTTACAATTGCTCATATAGGCAGGTGAAACCACACATCAGTTACAACTGCACAGAAAGGCAGCTGAAACCACATGCCAGTTACAACTGAATGTACTGACAGCGGAAACCACACATTAGTTACACTTGCATTGCATGTACAGTCACCTGACGTCACACACCAGTTACACTTGCACGTATAGTAGTAGCTGAAACTACACACCAGTTTGACTTGCACACACAGTGTCAACTGAAACCACACACCAGCTACACTTGCATGCTGAGGTAGCTGAAACCACACACCATTTACACTGGCATGCTGAGGTAGCTGAAACCACACATCGGTTAGACTTGCATGTACAGTGTCAACTGAAAGAACTAGAAACCACATACCACTACCAGTTACACTTGCACACACAGTTTGTGACTGGGAAAACTGGAAGCTAATGATAGTATCCACATCCACTTCATGTGCTGCTCTTTCAGACATGACCACACACACAAACACATGCATGCATTCGCACACACACACACACTTACGTGCGCGCGCACACACACACACACACACATGCATATAACATAATAGGGTCAATTCAAACGACAGCCAAGCCAGTCCAATCCAGTCCTGCGAACAATGGGGGAAGCCTTACCTTTCTCATTGCCTTGGCGTGAACAAAGTGCTCTGTACACCACGTAGAGGAGTACCTAAAAGAAGGAAGAACCAACTGAGTCACCACTGCATAACAATTAACACATTTGCACAACAAACACAGCAACGTGAAAACTGATCACTATTTTATGAGGGGGTGAACTGATCACAGCTCGAAATCTGCTGACGTCATGCCAGGTGCTTGCCAAGTTCAATGTACGAAAACCAGAAGGAAGAAAACAGGTATGCATTTTCAAACAGACCCTGTATAACACAAACTCTCCTTCTCTCTCTCAGTTGCTGTTACATTATTTCCTCTGTTTGTCAGTTTGCATGATTGGCATGTTCCCACAAGCGTGCGCGTGTGTGTGTGTGTGTGTGTGTGTGTGTGTGTGTGTGTGTGTGTGTGTGTGAGTGAGTGAGTGAGTGAGTGAGTGAGTGAGTGAGTGCGTGCGTGCGTGTGTGCGAGTGTGTGCGTGCATGTGTGCGAGTGTGTACGTCCGTGTGTATGCACACGTGTGTGTGTGTGTGTGTGTGTGTGTGTGTGTGTGTATGTGTGTGTGTGCGTGTGTGCTGCGTACGTATGTGCGTGCGTGCGTGCGTGTGTGTTCGTATGTGCGCTGAATAAACAAACATTTCCCTTAAACTTGTTAAAGCAATGTTGGAGAAAATGCCAATACACAGTAATAAATGCATGTGAAAAGACTTCAACTATCAAAGCAACCAACAAATCAGCTTGAAGTCTAAAACAGCATCCATTCACAGTGCCAGGCCTACCCGTTTCTCTTCCACTGCTGGTAGACGTTCAGGTAGGTGAGGTGGTCCGACTCGGCCACCATGAACTTCTCTCTGGCAGCATCCGAGTCTTCCTCTCGACCCTTTGGTCGGTAGAAAATGGCCGGCACTGACAGCATGGAGACGATGGTCTGAGGACAAAGCAACAACCAACAGTGGTTTTAATCTGGGGCCGGATGCTTAGCCTGGAATGTCCTAAGGATAAAGCAGCAACCAACAGTGGTTGTTAATCTGGGGCGGGATGCAGCGGTTGGTTCTGGAACTTGAACCGTTTCACTGTCGTTTAAGTGTCAGTTTTTCTGGACTGAGCCTCCACAGCTCAGTCCAGACGAGAAGGAGCGTCACGGTTGGTGTCCACGATCTACTTTTGCGCACCACCCCGTTTTGCACACTGATCATGAATTGAATCGGCCCACACTCCGAGCATTGAAGGGAGGATGTCGTAAACCAGTGGTTGGAGTTTGGAATCGGCCCTCACTCCGAGCATCGCTTTCCGGCACCTTCCTCCAAACTCTGCCAGATTTGGTTACCCCATTGAAGGGGCACTGTCTACAAACGCGGTCAGCGCCCTCCGAAAGGTTCGGGTACTAATAAGACTGTGGAAGCAACCTACAAACACGCATGTAAACACGAGACGCATCCACCCCGGGTAAAAAAGAAAAAAGAAGGAAAAGTTCCCTCTCGATTCAAACAATTTAGGTTTTATTTGAGCTGGCGCAAGCAAAATGGTCTGTTACAAAACAAACGTCTGATATAATTTGAGTTGTTTGTAACAAGCTTACTTCTGTTTGAGGACCGACAACAACAACAAAAACTGCTCATTAGCTGACAGTTTTCTGGGACCTATGGCGTAACTAAATACAGGAAGGAAGGAAGTCGTAAACAGGTGCTTGGAGTTTGCCCTCGGCCTCCACCCCCGCCGCCAGACGAGAGGGAGCGTCACGGTTCGGTGGTCACGAGCTACTTTTGCGCACCGCCCCGTTTTGCACACTGATCATGTCATGAGCGCAAACCCTTGGCCAGACGAAATATAATTATAGTTCTAGGTCTAGTTTTGCACACTGAACAAGTGACCCACAAACCCATCCTACACTGCACACTCTCCAATTTTCCTCTAGCCTACATTCCTTCGCACCTTCTCTCTCTCTCTCTCTCTGGATCCCACATTTGGAATTCACTCCCACAAGACGTTAGGCACTGCTCAACCCTGTCATCTTTTAAAGCCAAACTGAAAACCTTCTTCTTCTCACAGTATTTCCGCCCCAACTAATATCAATACCCAGTTTCTGCTGGTTGTGTGTGTGTGTGTGTGTGTGTGTGTGTGTGTGTGTGTGTGTGTGTGTTCTTCAGAGTCAAATCTTGTGCAAACTCGTCACTGCCTGTCTCGCCTTCGTGCACGCAGTACGCACTGAAGATCGTTGCGCACGTTAGAGATCCCCTTTCCACCTTTCCCTCGTAGGAAGCCAAAAGGCCGGTGGCAGGAAAACACACAGGTAACGCGCATAGTAACCGAATAGCGGGGATAACTCAGTGGTTAGGGCGTCGGACTGGTGATCTAAAGGTCCCTGGTTCGAGTCCCTGCAGGAGCGGCGGCAGAATTTTCTTCTCCAGGGTCAACTTTCTGTACTGACTCTTATTTCGGTATCCGTTCCACCCCCGTGTTACCGCAGTAGCACGTAAAATATCCCGGTCATTCTGCCAAAAGTGCAGATGGCAGGTTACAGCTAACCAGGCATGCACCCTGCCTATGTGGCTTCAGAAGAAGTGGCACTGTAAACTGGTGCATGGTTGTATGGTGTACACAGAACGTGCGCCGAAACGGCAGCAGTTTCACGTGGCACCAGCCATGTAACAACCAAACAGCGCTGAGGGTATTAAAACGCGCTATAAGAGCGCTATGAGTCTGCTCGAAAGCAGAGAATAGCGCTATGTGAAAGCGATCAATAATAATAATCATCATCATCATCAACATCACAACGATGATTGTGGCTACTCCTAATGGAGGAAGCCGGGAGGCACAGAAGACAGCACTGAGACAGACACAGGACGGCACTGAGACAGTACTGAGACACAGGACGGCACAGAAGACAGTACTGAGACAGACACAGGACGGCACAGAAGACAGTACTGAGACAGACACAGGACGGCACAGAGATGAGCAGACAGGACGCTACTGAGACAGACACAGGACGGCACAGAGAGACAGTACTGAGACAGACACAGGACGGCACAGAGAGACAGTACTGAGACAGACACAGGACGGCACAGAGAGACAGTACTGAGACAGACACAGGACGGCACAGAGAGACAGTACTGAGACAGACACAGGACGGCACAGAGAGACAGTACTGAGACAGACACAGGACGGCACAGAGAGACAGTACTGAGACAGACACAGGACGGCACAGAGAGACAGTACTGAGACAGACACAGGACGGCACAGAGAGACAGTACTGAGACAGACACAGGACGGCACAGAGAGACAGTACTGAGACAGACACAGGACGGCACAGAGAGACAGTACTGAGACAGACACAGGACGGCACAGAAGACAGTACTGAGACAGCAGGACGGCACATAGAGACAGTACTGAGACAGACACAGGACGGCACAGAGAGACAGTACTGAGACAGACACAGGACGGCACAGAAGACAGTACTGAGACAGACACAGGACGGCACAAGAGACAGTACTGAGACACAGGACGGCACATAGAGACAGTACTGAGACAGACACAGGACGGCACATAGAGACAGTACTGAGACAGACACAGGACGGCACATAGAGACAGTACTGAGACAGACACAGGACAGCACATAGAGACAGTACTGAGACAGACACAGGACGGCACATAGAGACAGTACTGAGACAGACACAGGACGGCACATAGAGACAGTACTGAGACAGACACAGGACGGCACATAGAGACAGTACTGAGACAGACACAGGGCGAACGATGTCGCTTAATCTGCACGCCGCTCTTCAAAGTGAAAGCTGGTCAACACACACAGCCTTCGTGCCTCTGACCAGTACCTGAATTCGCACCTGCCACATTTTCCATGCTTTTGATCACGGACCTATTTCTGCAGGTCCATGCTTTTGATACACTGATAGAGGAAGACTGCAGCCGCAGCAGCCACAAGCATGCATGACCATCGCCTGCTTCAGTCGCCAACGCGGTGAAAACACTTGGAGTAACTTTTGACGCTGAGCTTTCCATGGAACAACATGTCTCAGCCGATGTCAGATCTTGTTTTTTCCACATCAGATCTCTGAGTAAAGTCCGTCCATACATCACCTACAAAGCTGCAAGCAGCATTGCCAGCGAGCCTTCAGATATGTCGCTCCCTCCCTCTGGAATGTCCTCCCCGAGAGCATCAAGGAGAAGGACTCTATTCAGTCTTTCAGACCTTCGCTGAAAACCCATTTCTTTACCTAGGGATGATAGTCAATGCGATTGTGTACGTGCGCCTGCGCTGGTGTGTGTGTTAAGTGAAGTTGATGTTGCCATAATTACTCTGTGTGTGTGTGTGTGTGTGTGTGTGTGTGTGTGTGTGTGTGTGTGTGTGTGTGTGTGTGTGCGCGCGCGCGTGCGTGTGATTCTTTTTTTTTTTTTTTTTTTTCTGTTATCATTATTTGTAATCTGTATATATTTTTACATTAACTGCTATGTATAGTTCCACTTTTAGGAAGGGGTGGGTGGGTGGGTAGGAGCTGTTTGTACCTTTTTGTATGAGTGTCCTTTGGTAGTTTTAGCTTGCGAGAGCTTACATGTATGCACTGTGTGTATCTGGCGTTGTGAACACGCAAGGTTTTGTGTGAAAGCTTTATATGCGATATATATATATATATATATATATATATATATATATATATATATATATATATATATATCATTCATTCATGGCCAGCTCTGCCTTTCTATGCCCTCAGTCACAATCTTTTCACACGAGATTGACGAGCATAACTGGCGAGCTGGGGTCTCGCTTTTGCACTCAGATCTCAAATTCTTTGCACACGCAACCTTCCTCCCAAAGGGTACTACTGTACGGGGTAGACGGGGCGGACTGCAGTCACCGTTCATACCTCGTGTCAATCACACCCCTCTGCTCGTGGACTTGCACCCAAGCGCTGTCGGCGAGCCAAGGACAGAGAGAGGGCAGGGAAAAAAGAAGTTTGTGAAATATTTCATCGTCTCGTCAATTTGACTTTATAGACTGTAAACCATACTGTGGAGAGGTCAAGCATTCCTGGAGGAACCTGACACAACAAGATCACTACATCGTCTGGTGAGTTCATCCCTTTTGTTACATCTTCATGTTCACCTCTCTCTCTCTCTCTCTTTCTCTCTCCCCTCCCTCTCTCTCTTTACAACTCTCCCTTAAATAGCTCCCATAAAACACAAAGCAACGGAAATAAAGCGGGCAAAATTTTCAATCGATCCGTTCTTGGCCATTGTATTAAAATTCTGTATCCAGTAAAGCGTGTTAAGTAAGTAAATAACACGGTGTTTTACGCCCAGTCAATCAAAACGGTTATATCAGGGCGACGGTAAAGAGTGGGCTGGAACAAAAAATAAACAAATCAAGAGAGAGAGAAAAAATCGGAAGAAAAAAAAGATTCGGAGAGAGAGAGAGAGAGAGAGAGAGAGAGAGGAGAGAGAGAGAGAGAGAGAGAGAGAGAGAGAGAAACGCAGCTGGGGGCGTGGGGAAGAAAGAACGAGGCCCGAACTATTTCCTTGAAACTGACGTTGGAGTTTGTAAGGTCCCGGTGTAACTATGAATGATGTAAACTAATGCTGCGTGAAAACTTGAAGTCAATGACGGTCGGTCACACATAATTTGTGTTATACAGCTCTCTCAGTGCAGTTCCACCAGGGAGTAAACCAGAGTTCCCTTTACTGGTTCGGAATGACGGGGAGAGAGAGAGAGAGAAGAGAGAGAGAGAGAGAGAGAGAGAGAGAGAGAGAGAGAGAAACAAACAAACTCAGAACTGTATTACTCAAGGATTGAGATTTTAGGCAATAGCCTATTGTTACAATCTGTCCTTGCTAAGCTACATCGACAACAGAGAGAGAGAGAGAGAGAGAGAGAGGGAGAGAGAGAGAGAACTCAGAACTTTATTACTTAAGGACTGAGATTCTAGGCAATAGCCTAGTGTTACAATTTGTCCTTGCTAAGCTACATAGATAACACAGAGAGAGAGAACTCAGAACTTTATTACTTAAGGATTGAGATTCTAGGCAATAGCCTAGTGTTACAATCTGTCCTCGCTAAGCTACATAGACAACAGAGAGACAGAGAGAGAGAGTACCTTGGTGTTTTACGCCCAGTCAACCAGTGAGAGAGAGAGAGAGAGAGAGAGAGAAGAGAGAGAGAGAGAGAGAGAGAGAGAGAGAGAGAGATTTTCCATAAATCAGCCGCACAGCCTGACCACGATCATAATAAGACGAGGGGTTTGTCCGTTTCTGTGATCACGGAATCCGGGTTTAATGACTCGACTTTGATCACGAGATACCATCCAACGTCCCGTTTATTCCCAACCTTACGAGTTGATTGTCCGCTGCAGATGAGATCACGACATAACACACCTGCCTTCGGAAAAGTACTAGTAAGCTCTGTGCATACGGAAAGGCGATTACGGCTGCCCGAGACCTCGCTTGTACGAGTGTCCGAGTCCAATCCTGTCAAACTTCCGTGTCTGGAGGCAATGTGTAATTAATGCAAGCTCGCGTTGTCTTCGAGAAGAAGAACGGAGAAGACGAAACGTGGGTACTCACTTTTGCACACAACTCTTAAGAAGAAACAGCTCATGACCAACATGTTGGTGGTGCGTGCACCCGGAATCGACCTTTGTTGCACACGTACTAGTCTACCACACTCAGTCTTCGGTATTGCGTGAATCGACCCTCGCTGCACACGTACGTCTCCGTTTTCGCCGTTGAATCAACAACTGAAACTCGACACAATCTGTGACAAACACGTTTAACCAATCCTCGAAACGTTTCGCCTCACACACACACACACACACACACACAGTCATCAAAGGTGGGACAGAAAAAAGCTGAGAAGAGAATTCGGCCGCACTCTCTTTTTCGCTGGATAAAATTTCTGCCAACGATGTACGTCGCAGACAGCGGTGACCAGTATTAAGCAAACACGTCGCCGTTTTCGGACACAGCACCGTCTTCGTTCGCTCGGTCTGTCCACCTACGCGTGTAGCGCCCAGCTGTTTACGAGGAGCCGGGGAAAAACAGGCGGGTTCGAGTTCCATGTTGCTGCTGTACGTCCACCAGAGACACTCTACACTACACTGTAGTCCACAGAGACAGTACGGACTATTATTTTGGGACTGGGGAGACCAGGACAACCACCTCGACTTTCACACAGCTCCTGAGAAGAAGAAGAAGATGATGATGATGATGATGATGATGATGTAGAGCTTAATATCCTCGGATGTCGGATTGACATATTACGGACAAACTGTGACCAACGCGTGAGCATGGTTCAGTGTTGCTTTACCTCCACGGAAACCGTAAGGCTCGTTAGGACGGGGAGCCCAGGACGGCCACCTCGACTTTCACACAGCTCCTAAGCTCTGAGGTCTTGAAAAGGTAGGTAGGTAGGTAGTGTTGCTTAATGTCCTCAGATGTCAGTTGACATATTGGGGACAAGCTGAGACCAATGCCGAAGCATGGTTCAGTATAGCTTTACGTCCACGGAAACCAGAAGGCTCGTTAGGACGGACAGCCCAGGACGGCCACCTCGACTCTCACACAGCTCCTGAACTATGATCCTGAGAATTAAAGCACACGGCCCTTAGTGTGTCGTCTCGCTCTAATTGCTTCCTGTCTGCCCCCCTCCACCCCGCCCCGCCCCCCACCAGCTTCCGTTGCGGTTAGTCACCTTAGTACTTGTACAGCCGTCACGTAGGCACGCGGACCGGCAGTCGTATCTAACTTATACAATTACGGTTCGTGCGTAAAACCATGTTCGCCCCGCGTCCCCCTTCGCCAGGCTAATTCAAACCCGGCCCCAGTCAACAACCCCCGCCAGCCCTGCTGAGATAAAAACGGGTGGAGGATGGTAGAGGGGGGGAAGGGGGGTAGGGTAGCTGATGCTTTGAGGCCATCCACAGAGGGTTATATTTATCAGGGATGGGGGGTGGGGGGGGGGGGGGGGGGGGGGGGGGGGGGCAGTGTTTGCTTGTCACGTATCGCTGATCACTGTAAGGTGAGCCTTGGAAGTGTGTCGCCAGTCGCTCAAAGGTGCTGTGAGCTGTGACCTCCCCCCCTCACGATGACGCTGCGCGGGCCGGCTCTCAACAAGGAACGGTTGAGAGAGACAGACAGACAGACAGAGGGACAGAGAGAGAGACAGAGACAGAACTCGAACTCGAAAACTTTATTTTACAAGGATTGTAGTTTAGGTTCAGTCCAAAACCTAACTAATCCTTGCTAAGCTACTGATGAGTAAACATAAAATTACAGGCATCATTTATATACATATAGGCATGAATGAGTGAGCGAAACGCTATACATGAGAATTTCCACACAAAACATAGTGTGCTCACAGCGCCAGATGAACACATGCCATACATCATTCAGTTACATATTATGAGCATACGGTGAGCATATTAGAGCAAATGAAGCAGCAGAACATCTGATCAGTTCATACGACTACTATCGGAAAAGAAAAACCGAAGCAGTCAATACTTACCAGTAAGGGAGAAGGAGAGGGGGGTGGGGGGGGGGGGGGGGGGGGCCGGAGACAGTGAGAAAGAGAGAGTACTGGTATTCATAACGATAGATAGTCGTCCTCTCTGCTGGGGGCCAGCGACTGTCAGTCAACACGGGCCTGTTGTCCAACCGACATAGCATCACGACCCCAAACGGAGCGACGGAGTGGACATGGACGCGCCACTCGTCAACGCCTCCCTCTGTCCACGCCTCCGGGTCTCCCCGCTTTGTCGACACTCCTTGCATGTGGCCAGCGCATCATGACAGGTTCCACGCACAACGTTATGTCTGGGAGTTAGAACTGTTTTGTAGGGGCAAGGAAGGGGGAAATGATGAAGGGAGGAAAGAGATTAACTCTACACACACACGCGCGCGCGCGCGCGCGCGCTCGCACGCACACACACACTTTACACATACAAGCGCGCGCGCACACACGCATAGGATGAAGAGAGATAAATCGTTCTGAGAACTACCAGCTCTTCGTATTCATTCACTGCTGAAAGTTCACTATTTCCCTTGATTAAAAAAGAAAGAAAAAAACAACAACAAAATGTACAGAAAAACAGTCGGTACACGCAGTCAACTCCCAACGTCATCCACCTCTGTCCACGCTGTCCCCGATATGCCAACATTATGTTCCCGTTATGTCAAAAGTCTGTTCCTGTTATGTCAAAAGTCTGTTCCTGTTATGTCAACACTGTTCCCGTTATGTCAATACTCGATAACGTCATCCACCAGTGTCCGCGCTGTTCCCGTTATGTCAACGCACTGTTCCCATTCTGTCAACACTCTTCCCGTTATGTCAACACTCTGCTCCCGTTATGTCAACACTCGGTAAAGTCATCCACCACTGTCCGCGCTGCCCCCGTTGTGTCAACACTCTGTTCACCTTATGTCAACACTCCGTAACGTCATCCACCACTGTCCACGCTGTTCCCGTGATGTCAACACTCTGTTCCCATTCTGTCAACACTCTTTCCGTTATGTCAACACGCTGTTCCCGTTATGTCAACACGCTGTTCCCGTTATGTCAACATGCTATTCCCGTTATGTCAACGCTCTGTTCCCGTTATGTCAACACGCTGTTCCCGTTATGTCAACACTCTGTTCACCTTATGTCAACAATCGGTAACGTCATCCACCACTGCCCGCGCTGTGCCCGTTGTGTCAACACTTTGTTTACCTGATGTTAGCAATCGGTACAGGAAGTCAACGTCATCCACCACAGCCCGCGCTGTCCGCACGCCACACCACTTCTTCAACACCACACACAAACACTCATTCACACATATACACCCCCACCCATCACCACCACTCCCCCCCCCCCCCCACACACACCGTATCCTCCCCCCCCCCCCCCACACACACACACACACATTTAAGTCGGATAAGTGGGTGATGATTTATGACGCGTTGTTGTAAAAGAAAAGCGACGATCTGCGCGGTGTCCACTGAGCATCTGTGCACTTTAACTACGTGTGCGACTGAGTGGCAGGCGTATCGAGTACTAAAGTCCACACAGGGCAGGCCACCCGTCTATAATACCACGTCTTCCGTCACACACACGCACACACACACCAACACCACACACACGCACGCACGCACACACACACACAACACACACACACACACACACACACACGACCACACACACACACACACACACACACACACACACACACACACACACACACACACACGCACACACACACACAGCTCTACACACACACACACAACCCTCTACACACCACACACACACAGCTCTACACACACACACACCTACACACACACACACACACACACACACAGCTCTACACACACACACACACACACACACACACAGCTCTACACACACACACACACACACACACCACACACACCACACACACAGCTCTACCACACACACACACACAGCACACACCACACACACACACACACACACACAGACTCACACACACACACACACACACACACACACACAGCTCTATACACACTACACACCACACACACACACGACACACACACACACGAACACACACACAGCTCTACACACACACACAGCTCTACACACACACACGCACACACACAGCTCTACACACACACACACACACACACACACACACACACACGCACACACGCACACACACACACATACACACAGACTCTACACACACACACACACACACACACACACACACACACTAAACCAACAAACCGTTGTGCACATGACTAACAGTGAGTGGGGAAGGTCCCTATCGACGATCGACACGTCCCAAGGACTGAGAGGAGTCACTCACTCATCGGCACACAAACACGAGAGGAGGTGTCGCAACGCTTGAAGCCTTGCTATCTTTTCTCTCACAGCCCCGCTGACACCGTGCACTTTTCAGTCGGACTGGGCCAGCGTTAAGCGTCCATGTCCCTCAGTTTTACGCAGGTCCCTGCAGAATCTGGGAACTGAGCACCACCGCAGACACAGAGCGGTAAGTAGCCGTCAGCATGTCCGCCCCGGTCCAATGCCCACGTACGGCAGTAACTGTAGACCGTCGTCTTCTTCCTTTAATGTTGCTGTGCGTCCACAGAGACCGTTAGGACTACAGGGGTATTAGGGCCCAGGTCATCCACCTCGACTTTCACACTGCTCTTGATCTCTGCGCACCGTTTCGTTTTAATGTCGCTTTATGTCCATAGAGACGTTGGTTGAAGTGTTGCTTTACGTCCACAGAAACCGTAGGCTTATTAGGGACGGGAGCCCAGGACGGCCACCTCGACTTTCACACAGCTCCTGAGCTCTGTCCACAGAGACGGTTGTGTTGTGTTGCTTAATGTCCTCTGATGTCGGCTGACATATTAGGGACAAGCTGAGACCAGTGCCGAAGCATGGTTCAATATAGCTTTACGTCCACGGAAACCAGTAGGCTCATTGGGACGGACAGCCCAGGACGGCCACCTCGACTCTCACACAGCTCCTGAACTACGCCGCAGAGACCTGCTGTAAGACGTCTTATAGGGCGTGCACTCAACAACCACCTTAGACCGTATTAATTCCACTTAGACCGTATTAATTCCACCTAGACCGTATTAATTCCACTTAGACCGTATTAATTCCACCTAGACCGTATTAATTCCACCGCTCAAGGCACGAGACTCACCGCGAGACTCTTTCCGCGCCAAACACAGTCGTCCCGTTGGAATTTACGCGCTAAACACACCTGCCCCGCGCTAAACACGTCCATCCCGTTGGAATGTTCGCGCTAAACACACCAATCCCGCTAAACTCCACCAGTGTCGCACTAAATACATCCGTCCCATTGGAATGTCGGCAGTAAACAAACTGAAAAACAAACCCGGTGCGTGAAAATTTGCAAAATACACCCGTCCCGTGGAAATTTCCGAATACCGTCCCGTGGGAATTTCCGCAGTAAACACCCGTCCCGTGGGAATTTCCGTCTCGTTTTGTGCTGGGCCTTAGTGTGAGAGTGTCTGTACCTATCCGATTTGCCCCATCATTATCGTTCGTTTCAGCAGGCTCCAGTGCACGTTGGCTTACTGTTGTACTTATCGGTATCCCGCGGTTTGTTGATAGGCGTCGCGGAGTCATGAGGTGACGCAATGCGGCTGACGGGACGTTAACACACAAAAGCTGTGCTGTACAGTGCTGTGCTGTACAGTGTTGCAACAAGTGACTTTGCTGACACTCTCTCTCTCTCTCTCTCTCTCTCTCTCTCTCTCTCTCTTTCTCCTCTCTTATCTCCCGCTCTGTCCCCCTCTCTCATTTTTCTTGACTGTTCCTCTTTCTTTGACTCATTCTCTCTCTTTGACTCTCCTTTAACTCTCTCTCTCCCTTTGACTCTCCCTCTCTGACTTTCCCATTTCTTTGAACTCATTCTCTTTCTTTGACTCTCCCTCTCCTTTGACTCTCTCTCTCTCTCTCTCTGCCTAAAATCTTAATCCTTGTGTAATAAAGTTCTGAGTTCCCCCCCCCCCCCCACCCTCTCTCTCTCTCTCTCTCTCTCCATCTCCCTCTTGGACTCTCCCTTTGACTGTCCCTCTTTCTTTGACTCTCCCTGTCTCTCCATCTCTCTCTTTGACTCTCCTTGCCTCTCCATCTATCTCTTCCCCCCTTCCGTATTTGCAGGTCCGCTGACAGCCAACGCAAGCGATGCCTTCCAACTCCGGGTCACGCGTGACGCTAGCGCTCCTACTGCTCTTCACGACGACCTCCCTCAGCGCCCACGCCAGCGACGTCTGCGCCAGCATCTCCAACCCCGACTGCCGCTGCAGCAACTCTTCTTCCTCCTCCTCCGCCTCTTCCCGCCCGCCCCCTGACATCCGCTGCGAGTTGGTCACCAAGCCCCCCTCCCCTCTCTTCGCCAGCCAGTCCGCCCCGGGCCCCGTGGGCACCCTGGACCTGTCGGGCAACCAGCTGCACGACCTCCCCGCCGCCTTCTTCCCCAGCGGCCTGGCCGTGGGCAGGCTGGTGCTGAGCGACAACAACCTGACCCGCGTCCCCAGCGCCGTGTGGGGCCTAGCGGCGCTGACCAGTCTGGACATGTCCGGCAACCAGCTGACCTAGCCTCTCGCCGGACGCGGAGGCCAGCAACGACACGCAGCTGGGGCTGAAGGAGCTCAACCTGTCCCGGAACCTCATCAGCAGGTACTCCGCTTGTCCCCTTGGTCCCCTTGGTCTTCTCGTCCTTTCCTGTCCTGTCTGGCCTTGCGCTCCGACGCGAGTTAGTTAGTTGGTTGGTGTTTTACGCCCAGTCAACCACGCAGGTTTATATCAAGGCTAACACCGACACGACAGGGTTATATCAGTAAGTAAGTAAGTTGGTGTTTTACGCCCAGTCAGCCACGCAGGGTTATATCAGGGCTAACACCGATACGACAGGGTTATATCAGTAAGTAAGTAAGTTGGTGTTTTACGCCCAGTCAACCGGCAGGGTTATATCAGGGCTAACACCGATACGACAGGGTTATATCAGGGCTACAACCGATACGACATGGTTATATCAGGGTTAACACCGATACGACAGGGTTATATCAGGGCTACAACCGATACGACATGGTTATATCAGGGTTAACACCGATACGACAGAGTTGCACAGTTTACATAATACGCTATGGTGAAAGCTATTACGTTATCACCGGTACGGCAGAGTTGCATAGTTTACATAATACGCTATGGTGAAAGCTATTACGTTATCACCGGTACGGCAGAGTTGCATAGTTTACATAATACGCTATGGTGAAAGCTATTACGTTATCACCGGTACGGCAGAGTTGCATAGTTTACATAATACGCTATGGTGAAAGCTTTTACGTTATCACCGATACGACAGAGTTGCATAGTTTGGTAATCACCACCATGTGTGGCCATCCTCCTCATAATGAATCATCACCTTCATCAGTGTGGCTATCACTTTCATCACCCTCATCAGTGTGGCTATCACTTTCATCACGAGTCATCACGAGTCATCACCCTCATCACTGTGTCTATCACTTTCATCACGAGTCATCACCCTCACCACTGTGTCTATCACTTTCATCACGAGTCATCACCCTCATCACTGTGGCTATCACTTTCATCACGAGTCATCACCCTCATCACTGTGGCTATCACTTTCATCACGAGTCATCACCCTCATCACAGTGGTTATCACTTTCATCACGAGTCATCACCCTCATCAATGTGGCTATCACCCTCATCACGAGTCGTCACCCTCATCAGCCTGGCCATCCGCCTCATCCACAGTCACCACCACCACCACCAGCAGTATGTCACGCACGCCCCGTTTCCCTTCCCCAGCATCGACAGCCAGGTGTTCGCCGCCACGCCGCGCCTGACCAGCCTGGACCTCAGCCACAACCGCCTGAGCGAGGTGACGGACATGATGTTCTCGCGCCTGGAGCTCAGCCTGGTGGAGCTGGACGTCTCCTACAACGCCGTGCGCGCCATCAAGGGCCTGGCGCTCCAGCACCTGCAGCACCTGCGGCGGCTGAGCCTGGCGCGCAACCCCCTGACGGCCCTGACGGACGTGCAGTTCCCCCAGCACCTGCGCAGCCTGGACCTCAGCCACTGCGCGCTGACCATCATCGACCACTGCCAGCTGTCCGGCCTGCCCGACCTCAGCTTCATCGGCCTGGCCGGCAACGACCTGCAGGTAAAGGGCTCGGGCGCGGGGAGGTGGATGGGGTGGGGGGCTGAAGAGGTTGCACACTTTCCGCTGGCCCACCCTTGGTTAACAATTTCTCTCTCTCTCTCTCTCTCTCTCTCTCTCTCTCTCTCTCTCTCTCTCTCTCTCTCTCTCTCTCTCTCTGTATGAAAAGACATTATCCTAACCCTCAAGAATTATTCTTAGCCCACGGTGTTTTCGCTCTGAAAATTTAATTATGAAAAACTTCTCTCTCTCTCTCTCTCTCTCTCTCTCTCTCTCTCTCTCTCTCTCTCTCCATTTCACAAGGTGTACAGCCCCAATCGGGGATCTAAACCCGCCACCTCTGCAATCCTTTCAGTCAAGTGTTAGCTCATAACCACTAGGCCCACAGCCTTCTCCATGCAGCAGGATAACCAGTCTGGTGTGTGTGTGTGTGTGTGCGTGCGTTGAGTGCGACGTGCCTCACCGTCTATTTTGTGTATGTGTGTGTTGGGCAGTGCACCTGCCAGCTGTACCTGCTGCTGCAGTGGTACCAGGACCAGAACCACGAGGTCGGCAACGCCGACGCCAGCAACATGGGCAGCAACTGGACGTGCACCACCAGCGGCCCCTCCATCCCCGTCTCTCCCACCCGCCCGGCCGGCAGCCACGACGTCACCACGGACGCCCCGTCCGGCGGGGAGAGGAGGGTGACGGAGCTGACGTACTGCCAGGACACGGAGATCCACTGCCAGACGCTGGAGCACTGGGCCCATCACGTCAAGGGGTCCAGTCAGGTGAGCAAACCCAGGGAACGCTGGAGCATTCACTCACATCACCACCTGAAGGGATTCAGCCAGGTGAGTAAACCCACCTGAAGGGATTCAGTCTGGTGAGCAAACCCACCTGAAAGGATTCAGCCAGGTGAGCAAATCTACTGAACAGTGAGGCATTCACTCACATCACCACCTGAAGGGATTCAGTCAGGTGAGCAAACCCAGGGAACGCTGGAGTATGCACTCACATCACCACGTGAAGGGATTCAGCCAGGTGAGCAAACCTAGTTAACACTATAGCATGCGGTCACATCACAACCTGAAAGGATTCAGCCAGGTCAGCAAACCCACCTGAAGGGATTCAGTCAGGTAAGCAAACCCACCAGAAGGGATTCAGCCAGGTAAGCAAACCCACCAGAAGGGATTCAGCCAGGTGAGCAAACCCACCAGAAGGGATTCAGGCAGGTGAGCAAACCCACCTGAAGGGATTTAGTCAGGTTAGCAAACCCAGTGAACACTGAAGCATTCACTCACACCACTACCTGAAGGGATTCAGCAGGTGAGAAACCCGGTGAACACTGGAGCATGCGCTCACATCACCACCTGAAGGGATTCAGTCAGGTGAGCAAGCCCAGTGAACGCTGGAAAAAGCACTCACATCACCACCTGTAGGGATTCGGTCAGGTGAGCAAAAAACCCTGAAAGGATTCAGCCAGGTGAGCAAATCCAATGAACAGTGAGGCATTCACTCACATCACCACCTGAAGGGATTCAGCCAGGTGAGCAAACCAAATAACACTGGAGCATGCGCTCACATCACCACCTGAAGGGATTCAGCCAGGTGAGCATACCCACCTGAAAGGATTCAGTCAAGTGAGCAAAACCCCGGTGAACACTGGAGCATGCGCTCACATCACCAGCTGAAAAGATTCAGCCAGGTGAGCAAACCTAATGAACACTGAAGTACGCACTCACATCACCACCTGAAGGGATTCAGCCAGGTAAGCAAACCCAATGTCTGTGACCACTGGAGCATGCGTTCACATCACCACCTGAAGGGATTCAGTCAGGTGAGCAAACCTAATGCATAATTAACGCTGGGGCACTCGCATCACTCTAACTGAAGGGATCAAGCCAGGCAAACCTAATGATTAATGAACACAGGAGCACATCACAGCATCAAGTGACGGGATTCAGCCAAATAAACACAACGAACAACTAACTTTGGAGCACTCGCACCACCACCTGTGGTACACAAAGCCAGTGAACACTGGGGAACTCAAAATGCTGGACTCGAGGGCGCGGCATAGGAAGACGTTTTGTTGTAGTCCGTTACTTCACCTTCTGCTTTTCTTTTTGCCCGTTTTAGTGTAGGAACTGGTCAGATAAATCTTCTGACTAGAAACCACAACTTGCCAACGAAGTGTGCAAAACATTCCACACTAATGTCCAATCCCTATGCAAAATTGTGCACGCTAACGTCCAGTCCCCGTGCAAAATATTTCACGATGTCCAATCCCTATACAAAACATTCCACGCTAACATCCAATCCCTATATATACAAAACATTCCACGCTAACGTCCAATCCCTATATACAAAACATTCCAGGCTAACGTCCAATCCCTAATATATATATACAAAACATTCCAGGCTAACGTCCAATCCCTTTATGTCGCTCTCTTCCAGATAGTGATATCGCTGGATGTGGCCTCAACTGACGACACCATCATGGCCTCCTGGACCTTCGAGGAGAACGGCGAGGTAATAATCATCATAATTAAAGTGTTTATAAAGCACAAAATCTTGTCCGTAGAGACTGTGCTAAACGCGTAAAGGCACACACACTCAGGCACACAGGTGCACACACACACATACACACACACACACACACGCGGGCGCGCGCGCGCGCGCACACAGGCACCCGCACACAGAAGCATAGCCGACTATACAAAACTGAATTTAGACACAACTTAAAACGGGCAGTAAGCAGACCTGAGACCGATGAAGACAGCAGCACGGAACGGAAAACCTGGCAGGTCTACAGTATTGGAAAAAGAACTGTTTTGAGGTTTGACTCGATGGAGTTCTGAGAGGGTTTCTGTCGGAGAGGAAGGGGAACTGAAGGTCATTCCACGCAGAGGGACCGGAAACAGAAAAGGCCGGAGAGTACGGGCGGGTACCCGACCGTGTAACGCTGAAGACAGCCACCGAGATAAGCCGGAGCGTGCAGTGCGCGCCATACATAAAAAGTAAACATGGTGCTTAACGTCCACAGGTGAGCCGGTTTGGCCTAGCGGTAAGGCGTTAGGCTGGTAAGCGGAAGGCCCTCGGTTCGATACCGCTTCGGCTCTCCTTTCTCTTCAAAAAGGTTGTGGTTTGTGGACACCTGTCTTGTGACTTTGTCCATCACTTCCTACTGAAACATTAAATGGGCTTCATCGGGTGCCCATCTTAATGCAGGAGTCCATTCTGGGGGTGACAGTGTAGCGATAGGTATATAATCTCCCTCCCCCACCTCCATACCCCCTTCCCCCCTTCTCCCCGTCCCTAATAAGCCGTACGGTTTCTGTGGACGTTAAGCACCATGTTTACTTACTTAACGTCCACAGAAAGCATAAGGCTTATTAGGGACGGGGAGAAGGGGGGAAAGGGGGTACGGAGATCTATCGCTACACTGTCACCGCCAGAATGACTCCTGCGTTAAGATGGGCAGCGATGACAGCCATTTTAATGTTTCATTAATTGTGAGGGACAAAGCCACAAACCACGACCTTTTTGAAGAGAAAGGAAGCCGAAAGCGGATTCGAACCGAGGTCCCTCTGCTTACCGCTAGGCCAATCCGGCTCACGCGCGATACATTCACAGTGAGAGTGTGTTTTTTTGTTTTGTTTTTTCATTTTTCTTTTATCTTGTCCAGGTCGTTGTCGACGGCTTCCGGCTGCGCTACATCCCGGAAGACGCGCAGCCCATGACCTCCCCGGTCATCCCAGCCGACCAGCGCAGCTACGTGCTGCGCGACCTGGGGCTGGAGGAGCACTTTCGGGTCTGCCTGGACGTCCTGTCCTTCGAGACGGCCGTCGTGCACATGGAGTGCCGCAGCTTCAAGGACGAGTCCGGCAGCATCGTGGTGGGCATCCTTGCCGGCGTCATCTTCATCGTGCCCTGCATCACGGCCTTGCTCTACGTGCTCTACAAGGACCGCCAGATCACCAGGGAAGAGGACGATGAGGAGAGCCAGCCGCTCCAGGGCGGCAAGAAGGACGCCGAGATGCAGGACGTGGCGGAGAACGACCACTGCGCCTTCAAGACCGCCGGGGCGGCCAGACCGGTCGCGTCCGCTGGCAGCGCCCCGGACGAGACGGAAAGGAAACGGAAGGGCGAAAAGTTCCAGGCTGACGCGATCACGGCCACCAGCAACGGCCGGATCCAGTCCACGGGCAGCAGAGAGGCTGCCGCCCCGGCAGAGGAGGCACCCTGTGCCGCAGACGGCCCCAGGGGCGGGGACCGCTCACCGCCAGCCAGTCAGTCCCAGCTCAGCACCCAGGTCCAAGGCCAAACGCCAGCCCTAGGCGTCGACAACGTCAGCTTCGTCGTCTGTGACGGGGGCGACTGTCTCACACCTCACGACGAATCCACAAATCTCTGATCACGACATGGATAGTCACGGGGAGGGGGACGTGGGAATACAGCGGTACCCCTCTCTTAAGACCACCCTAAATAAACACCGATCGAGCAGAAGTGGTCTTGCAAAGGAAAGAGGGAACAAGTCTTGGTGACGGATTCAGTTATATGGAAATACTACTTGCTAATAATGACAAAGCGCATGGGAATGAGGGGACTTTCATAAAAAGGTGTCCCTAAAGAGGGGTGGTGGTTGCGGTCATGGTTTCAATGGCATGCAAACAGGAAGGGACTGTTTCAGAAAATGCGTTTGAAGATGGCTGACGTTTGGTCAGGGCTTCAGTGGTGTGCAAATAGGAAGGGACTGTTTCTGAAAAAGCGTCCTTAGAAGATGGGTGACGTTTGGTCAGGGCTTCAATGGGGTGCAAATAGGAAAGGACTGTTTCTGAAAATGCGTCCCTAAAAGTTGGGTGATGTCTGGTCAGGGTTTCACTGGCATGTTTCTGTGCATGTTTGTGTGTACTCAGATGTGCTCAATCCTGAAAAAAGATCAGGACAACACTCACTACCCAGTCCACTGTTTGAACATTCGTTTTTAACCCTTTCACTACCATGATGTCACTCGAAAATGACCATTACAGAGGAAAACTTCAAATCCTGAAGCGTTTTTGTTTTTGTCTGCGCATTACGTGTGAAAGGGTTTGCATCAAACCGCACAGAATTGAAAGTAGATTGGAAAATATACTGTTTGCAGGCGTGTGCTTGCACTTTTCAGCCCGGAAATTTTACAGGCTTGGGCAGTGATGGGGTTAATTATGTCAAGCTCGCCACATATGTAGTCTTCAGACTGGCAGACGGAGACAGATACAGTCCAACTCCAAGTGAGACCCATAAGAGGACAATGACAGGCGCTGACACCGGCACGGCATGATCGTTCGTTTTTGTAACTGTAAACAATCCTGGTTTTATTTTCGACAAACTGGAAACTGATACATACTCCACGATGCAAATTGTATACTGTGCTATACAGGGAGGGGGGGAGGGAGGGAGCGAGAGAGAGAGAGAGAGAGAGAGAGAGAGAGAGAGAGAGAGAGAGAGAGAGAGAGAGAGAGAGAGAGAGAGAGAGCAAGTGAGATTCAACACCTTATCTTCGATTATAAAATCACATTGCCCTGATGTTACCAATGTACTGATGTGCACAAGCATTTCATGTCTCTTCACTGAAGCGGTGTTGACTGAGGACATGTGTGAGAAAGAGGTGGAGAGGGAAAGGAAGGGACGTGGGTCATGGGGGCTGGGAGAGAATGAGAGACGGGCTGCATGGTGATTCACATGACCTTAATCAGCTTATGTCAACACCAAGCAATGGTGTCAGCTCAAAAACTCATCAGACAGGCCTCATTGCATTGCTTGAATATTGTCACTGTGCTCTGTGTTTTTGTTTGTTTGTCAAAGTGAAAGGAAAAACCTTACTATAACTATAACCCCTTTGTGACTGTGTACTAAGAAAAGGGAGAAATAATACAGAGACACAATATATGTGTGTGTTCATCTGTGTGTGTGTGTGTGTGTGTGTGTGTGTGTGTGTGTGTGTGCGCGTGTATGTGTGTGTGTGTGTGTGTGTGTATGTGTGTGTGTGTTCATCTGTGCGTGCGTGCGTGCGTGTGTGTGTGCTGCGACTAATTTGTTTCCTTTTCAGATTAATCATAACCATGCACAATTAAAGTCGCCAGAAACATGTAATGTTAAATGTAAGACATCCATCAACACCGATCTTCTCCCAGCCCAGCCCTAACAGTGTCCTCAAACAACTGTTGTTTGTCCAACCACTCGGTATAATGATTCCATCATTTACATAGGGGCGGAGTGTGGGAGAGAGGAGAAAGTACCTCTACCGTAGCCAAGGCAAGCAGCCAGACTATCAAACACATGACTTGCTGAAGCACAAACCAGACCAGACACAGGTCGGTGTGGTTCACAATACCACACATAACGCATGGTATTGTTCACAGTACCACACAAACTGATACAGCTTGGTGCTGTTCACAATACCACACATAAAGCATGGTATTGTTCACAGTACCACACAAACTGATACAGCTTGGTGTTTTCACAATACCACACATAAAGCATGGTATTGTTCACAGTACCACACAAACTGATACAGCTTGGTGTTGTTCACAATACCACACATAAAGCATGGTGTTGTTCACAGTACCACACAAACTGATACAGCTTGGTGTTTTCACAATACCACACATAAAGCATGGATTGTTCACAGTACCACACAAACTGATACAGCTTGGTGTTGTTCACAATACAACACATAAAGCATGGTGTTGTTCACAGTACCACACAAACTGATACTGCTTGGTGTTCTTCACAATACCACATAAACTGATACAGCATGGTGTTGTTCACAATACTACACACAAAGCATGGTGTTCTTCACACAAACTGATACAGCATGGTGTTGTTCACAATACTGCACACAAAGCATGGTGTTCTTCACACAAACTGATACAGCATGGTGTTCTTCATAATACCACACACGTTGCCACTCCTGGCAAAGGGTTAGGGGGACTGGGGTAGTGGTAACATTATTGTTTTTTCTTGCAATGTCAGCGATTTGTGTGTGGACCAGAGGTCACAGAATGTGGGCTAAGACAATTCTTTACCACACGCATTCTGGCTTTCATCTACAGCTGCATTATTACCGGAGTGGATTCGTAGCACTAGTTCCACAATTCTTGCCCTGTAGACATCAAACTTGCCTGCATTCTGTATAGCGCAGCATTTCGAGCTCTAGTCGAACAATATTCCGAGTTGCCTTTGGTGATTTTACTGTTGTTTCGGCTCAAAGACGCAACCAGCATTCTAATTGGATATGCGGCCTTCAAATCACTCTCCATGCTCTCCTCCACACCCCCACACACATACCCTTCCCCCCCCCATCACAGCACTACATGGAGATTCAGCTGCCATGCAATAAACAGATGACCCTTACCAGCACATCAGCGCTGCATCCCAGGACAACGGAGATGATGAGCATCTTGGAGAGGGCCGGGTCCAGAGGAAACTCCACCATGTTGCGTCCCAGTGGCGTCAGTGATCCTGTGTTGTCCAGCGCTCCCAGCACCCACAGCTGGTACATGGAGTTCATGATGTTGTCCTGCAACACAGTCAGCACCGTGACAACACAGTCAGCATGGTGACAACACAGTCAGCATAGTGAAACAGTCAACATGATGACAAGTGAAAACACAGTCAGCACAGTGACAACACAGTCAGCATGGTGACAACACAGTCAACATGGTGAAACACAGTCAACATGATGACAAGTCAACATGGTGACAACACAGTCAGCACAGTGACAACACAGTCAGCATGGTGACAACACAGTCAGCATGGTGACAACAGTCACCAACCACAGTGACAACACAGTCAACAGGGTGGCAACACAGTGACAGCGCTTTCAACATGATGACAACACAGTGACAACACAATGAACACACTGACAACAGTCAACACAGAGACAACACAGCTGCAGCTCAGTCAACATGATCACAACTACACAGCCACAATGCTGTCAACATGGCAACAACACAGTCTATATGGTGACAACACAGCCACTACTCAGTGACAACACAACAATGACACAGTGACTACACACAGCAGCAGCACGAGGACAACATCTGCTGTCAAGCACTATGAATTCCCTCTGTTGACTTGACACGTGTGTGTATGTGTGTCTAACGTCTGGCAAAGATGGGAGAAGCCAACATGTGGGTGTGTGGGTGTCTACCTGTGATGGGGGATCCGTGAAGAGAAAAGCAAGAGAAGCCAACATGTGGGTGTGTGGGGGTCTACCTGTGGCAGGAAATCCATGATGAGAAAGGTGAGAGAAGCCAACATGTGGGTGTGTGGGTGCCTACCTGTGTTCGGGGATCCATGAAGAGAAAGGTGAGAGAAGCTAACATGTGGGCGTGTGGGTGTCTACCTGTGGCAGGAAATCCATGAAGAGAAAGGTAAGAGAAGCCAACATGTGGGTGTGTGGGTGTCTACCTGTGTTGGGGGATCCACGAAGAGAAAGGTGAGAGAAGCCAACATGTGGGTGTGTGGGTGTCTACCTGTGGCAGGAAATCCATGAAGAGAAAGGTGAGAGAAGCCAACATGTGGGTGTGCGGGTGCCTACCTGTGATGGGGGATCCACAAAGAGAAAGGTGAGAGAAGCCAACATGTGGGTGTGTGGGTGTCTACCTGTGTTGGGGGATCCATGAAGAGAAAGGTGAGAGAAGCCAACATGTGGGTGTGTGAGTGTCTACCTGTGGCAGGAAATCCATGAACAGAAAGGTGAGAGGAGCCAACATGTGTGTGTGAGAGTGTCTACCTGTGGCAGGAAATCCATGAAGAAAAGGGTGAGAGAAGCCAACAAGGGGGTGTGTGGGTGTCAACCTGCGATGGGGGATCCATGAAGAGAAAGGTGAGAGAAGCCAACATGTGTGTGAGTGTGTCTACCTGTGGCAGGAAATCCACGAAGAGAAAGGTGAGAGAAGCCAACATGGGGGTGTGTGGGTGTCAACCTGCGATGGGGGATCCATGACGAGAAAGGTGAGAGAAGCCAACATGGGGGTGTGTGGGTGTCAACCTGTGATGGGGGATCCGTGACGAGAAAGGTGAGAGAAGCCAACATGGGGGTGTGTGGGTGTCAACCTGTGATGGGGGATCCGTGACGAGAAAGGTGAGAGAAGCCAACATGGGGGTGTGTGGGTGTCAACCTGTGATGGGGGATCCGTGAAGAGAAAGGTGAGAGAAGCCAACATGGGGGTGTGGGAGTGTGCAATCATATGTGTGTGTGTGTGTGTGTGTGTGTGTGTGTGTTGTGTACCTGTGGTGGGGGATCCATGAAGTGGAATGTGAGCAGGTCTACCACACCCAGCGACTTCAGTAGCAGTACCACGTTGGCCAGGTTGGTGCGCTGGATTTCTGGCACCGTTGCCGTCAGCAGCTCATCCTTGTATTGACGGTGGGTGTACAGCCGGTACGCTTGGCTGACCATGGGAAGGATCAATCAGGCAATCAGTGTTGATGGAGGAGGATGCAGTTTGTAAATAAGGTAAGAGAGGATAATACTTTATTGTCCTCCAAAAGGAACTTTGTCTTGAAAAATACCAACAATGTCAGGTGTCATACATAAAAGCACAGGATTATTACAGCAGATGATATGTAGTTGATAGCTGTTTGACAAATTGCAAATTCTGAACATGCCGGTAACAACAGGCGTGTATTATATACATACTGCACTCAGACTGTACTCTGCAATGCTGATTATGGTGGTTTACTTCACAGAACAAGTGTTAACGCAACGTGTTTTGGTGACAAGTAACTGGCAGAATCACAGTTGGTTACCACTTTGTTGATAGATGATGATAGGCTGAAGCATGAGTCAAGTTCTCAAGCTTAAGCCTGCTAGTGCTACTGTCTATCTTTTTTCTACACCTCATATCCTTGCATAATAAAGTTCTGAGTTCTTTTTCTCTCACTGTCTGAGTGTCTCTCTGTCCATCTTTTTTTCTACACATCATATCCTTGCATAAAAAAGTTCCTGAGTTCTTTCTCTTTCTACACATCATTACACTTAACTGCCACAAGTGATGTTGTGTTCTACACATGGCGTATTCAATGCCTGAAAAGTGCTGTTGGGTTGTGACACATGCATGGGTGAAAGTTGTTAAATCTTGAAATACAGATGGCCGGGGTCCAGGGGTGGGGGTAAAGGGGGCATCGCCTCTTTTTCCACTGAGCAATTTTAGCAAATGTGTGGTTGTTTTGTGGCTTCTCCTTGCAACAAAAGTTAAACTGAGAACAAACACATCAAAGGCTATTGTTGGGAATATTTCAATTATATGTATAAATGAAGCTGAATAACTAATATCACCAGGTGTATATGATGAACAGTTACAGAACAAAGTATAGGTTAACCAAGTCGCACTCCCCAGACATTTGGACAGGAGTCTCAATGTAATACAAACTGAAATAAATCACAACCAAGAAATTTCTTACTTCAAAGGTTCACTTGCATTAGTATACAAGTATTATAACTTTACTAGTACTACTACATAATCATACTGACCTTACTTCACATAACAGATGCAGATGTAGCCTGCTTCCTACTCCTGATTGAATGTGCCTCACCAAAGTCATTAATACTATAACAGTAACTACTGCGATTAATGATTTTACTTTTCAGTGGGATACACTCCTTGTTTTTGCAACATGCATATTTTCCACTGTCAGTGTCACTGAACTTCCATTCAACGTCTGGTTATAAAAAAAATCTGCTGTCAAAGTATTGTTTCACTCTCCCTGAACTATTCTACGTAATTGCTCTTGATCCTCTCTGTCTATGGTTCTCAGGTTGCAAGAGCCCTCTGTCTATGGGTATCAATTTATACGAGGTTTCATCCTCTGTCTATGGTTCTCAGGTTGCAAGAGCCCTCTGTCTATGGGTATCAATTTATACAAGATTTCTTGAAGAAGGATCTGATGTCCACCTCCAAGCCCAGTTCCTTTCTCCTTTTCATTGGTTTTTTAGTAAATAACTTTCAGTTTTTCAGTTGCAACCCTCGGCTCATTGAACTTTCAACACCAACGTTGAAACGGTACTCCGTCCATGTCCACCTCCTGAGTCCACTTCCAGTTCCATTTGTTTTTTACATTTTTTTCAATGGCAATGGAAAGCTCATAGCCCTCTGACAAACACGGCATTTAAAAAAAAACTGCTCTGGACTTCTCAGATGTACAAAGCAGGGATCCCGCCAATTCACAACAATTTTCACCACTTCTTGCAACACGTGCGCACGCATTAGCTTCAGAAAACATGGATCTGCAAGTGGTCGGGTGTATGGATCGGACCAGATTGCGGAACAAAATCGAAACAAAAATATATATTTTTGTTCTTTTTATTCTGGAAATTGTCAAAATACGGAGATCTCCGTATGCACATTTAAATTTTACGAATCTCCGTATAAATACGGACGTACTTTCACCCATGCACATGGCATATTCAATGCCTGAAAAGTGCTGTTGGGTTTCTACACATGGCATATTCAATGCCAGAAGACTGATGCTGGATTTCTATACCTCATGACATATCAATGCCGGAAGAGTGATGCTGGGTTTCTACACATGGCATATTCAATGCCAGAAGACTGATGCTGGATTTCCACACTTAACATGCCTGAAGATGATGTTGAAAACAAAGAACAACAAAAAATGCCCCATCACTCACCCTGGCCCTGTTCTACCAGCACGCCCAGACCTCTGGTTGGCATTGGCCTGTAATCATAGGACAAAAGGGAGACCATTCAGTCATAGGACAGAAGGGAGACCATTCAGTCATAGGACAAAAGGGAGACCATTCAGTCATAGGATAAAAGGGAAGTCACAACAGCCAGTAAGTACTCATAGGACAAGTGAAGGCCTGTAAGTGTAATCAAGGGACAAAATGGAACGCATCAACAGCTTGAAATTATAGGACAAAAAAGACGCCTCTAAGCGTAAATCAAAAGGGAGGGTTAAAAATAGCCTGGAATCATAGAACAAGATGGAGGGTTACAATCGCCCATAATAACAGGACAAGAGGGAGGGTTACAACAGCCTGTAATCATAGGACAAGACAGGGGGTTACAATCACCCATAAACATTACAAAAGGGAGGTTTACAACAGCCTGTGGCCATAGGACAAGATGGTTATATTCTTATAACCACCCATAATAATACGACAAAAGGAAGGTTACAATAACCAGTAATCACACATGCACTTGCTCGCACACACACACACACACACACACACACACACACACACACACACACACACACACACACACACACACACACACACACTCACACACACTGTTTAATTTGGAGTGATGTTTACCTGACTGATAGGAAAGATCTGCAGAGCATCCATGCCAATCTTGGGGTTGAACACCTTCAGCTTACAGTAGCCAGCATCCACCACAAACCTGATTCCATCCACTGCAACAGCAACAACAGTCAAATGAAATTGTCAATGTCTTTGTGCATCTTCTCTTCCGCCTACAATTATTGTCATTATTGTTACTAATTTTGGTTTCAACCCCAAAACTTCAACAGCGGTAAAATGAGTCTTAACTGCTTCCTTTTGGCAACTCTTTGCTTCACCAGCAGATGTTTTTAATACAAAAAAAAATTCAATGAAAAATTCTAAATAAACAACTTCTCCATCTAATTTTAAGCCTTGCATGTCTACCGCACACTCAGTAGTGTCATTCCCTTTAAAAAAAATATGGCCAGCTGTGACCTTGCCTCACCTGTCAGGGAAGTTTCAGCGATGTTGGTGGCCACGACACACTTCCTGATGCCATCTGGTGCCCTCTGGAAGATCTTGGCCTGCAGGTCGCTCGGCAACTGCGAGTAGATGGGCAGGATGGCCAGCGGAGGAGCTTCATCCAGCTCTTCCAGTCGCTCTGTTAATATAAAAATAACAGTTAACAGCAAGTAAAACAATAAAAGAAACTCTAGGCAGCATCAAACTCTGCCAGTTGCTCTGTGAACATAAAGGTACCAGTTTTACATTAAACAGCAAGTGTGTTTTTTTTTAACTCCACACAACACAAAACTCTTCCAGATCTGTGAACATAAAAACAACAGCACAAAATACAGTAAACAGTAAGTTAAAAAGAAACTCCATCAACATAGAAACAACATCCCAAAATACAGTCAACAGCGAGTCAAAATGAAGCCATAGACAGTAGCAATATCCTCAAGAAGCTCTTTTAAGTCTGACTGAGCCCACAAGTAGTAGTAAAACGTAACAGTGAAGGGGAAGGAAGAGAAGATGTGCACAGACAGTCAGAGGAAACAGCTGAGGTGATCATAATAATTGTCAGTGGTCTTGAAAAATCACATAAGTCAAAAGTTTTCAAAAACGACTTATATGGTAAAATTTTCAAAAAGGACTCAAATAATAGCTACTTTTTGTCAAAAAGGACTTATGTGATAGTGGTTTTTTTCCAAATAGGACTTAAGTAATAATAATAATAATGACTACCTAGAGCGCCTAACCCGCACAGGCCCTAAGCACCTACGTGTTCTTTCCAAATACATATTGTCAAAATTCAACGCATACAACTTCAACGCACACACACAGACTCGCACATGCATGCATGCACACGCATGCGCGCACACACACACACACACCAGTTGCATATCAGGGCAAAGAGACTGAAGAAAAGGTTTTTTAAAAGAGAAACTAACAGTTACATTTTTTCCAAAAGGTGAGTGTTTCAGACCATGGACATTTGTCAACTTGTCCAGCTACCTGCCTGTCCTCTGTGTAAACACACTAAACAACAAACAAGAACTCACCAGCAAGCAATGCACAGGTGACTTCAATGTCTTCCTGCCCAGGCATGAAAACCAAGACGTCCCCTGAAACCAGACATGTACTTCTTATACTCATGTCAAACAATAAAGAAATTACAAAATTGAAAACTACAAAATTATCCAAAGCATACTATGGTCAAAAACACATCCACTGAAACCAAATACAGACTTCTTGTACTGATGCGAAACAACTTTTTTTACAACAAACTTCAGCAGAACCATACTATGGTCAGAAACAACACAACCCCTTTTTTCTTCTTTTTTTAACTACAAGCTTCATCAAAACCATACTACGGTCAGACAAATATTCATTTTAAAGTTCACAATGAAAAATGATGTGCACATGCATCAGTATTGAACAACAGGAACTAAAGAAATGTCATCAACACATATTAGTCCCATCTGTTTTCACTCTTTCAACCACCCAAATGGCTGTAACATTACATTTATGTTCAGGTGACCAGCCATGGGTGATTCCGCACAGAACCAAAAAATACGTAAACACAAATTCTCAATCAATATGCACATCCATCAAATGCAAAAACTGAAAGCACAATCTAACGCACAGACAGGAACAGCAGATGCACTTTAACTGCAAAATTTTGCAGCAGAAATATTTGAAAAAGGTCACGTCAAACACCACAGTCTGGATAGGTTATGAGGGTTAGTGAAAATTTCTGTGTTGAGCTCAGGCGGGTCATGGGATATTGCATTTACTCTTGGCTGTCCTGGGACTGATGCAAGCTATGCAATATTGCAATAACACTTGGCCGTCCTGGGACTGATGTAAGCCATGAAATATTGCATTTACACTTGGTCATCCTGGGACTGATGTAAGCCATGAAATATTGCATTTACACTTGGCCATCCTGGGACTGATGTAAGCCATGAAATATTGCATTTACACTTGGTCGTCCTGGGACTGATGTAAGCCATGAAATACTGCATTTACACTTGGCTGTCCTGGGACTGATGTGAATTATGATGAGCTCTGTTCTGTAGTTACACACACATGCACACACAAGCTAGCATGCATACACACTCATGCCAACAGGCACACACACACACACACACACACACACACACACACACACACACACACACACACACATGCACACACACACACAGAAGCATGCGCACACACACACACACACGCACGCACGCACGCACGCACGCACACACACAAAGTGCACGTGAGCATGCACACACACACACACAGGCATGCACACACACACAAACACAGAGGCATGCATGCACACACACACACACACACACACAAACTGACCATCCAGCCCCTGCAAATGGATCTGAAGTGACTGCTTGACGGCAGACTCCACGTAATCCTCCACAGGGTTCTTGGAATAGAGAACGTCCACAGGAAAGGTTCGCCCAGGGATGGTATAGATGGGGACGTTGCCGAAGAACATGGCAAACTTGCTGGCATCCATGGTGGCCGATGTCACAATGAGCTTCAAGTCATGGCGACGAGCCACCACCTGGGGAGAGAGTTGTTCCACACTGTCAATGAACACCTTGCAGAATACTGTTCAAACCCCTGATGAGCGACCACCTACTTTTTAACGACCACCCTTGTTCCCTTTCCTTAACACTTTCCTTGCCATGATGTCACTTAAAAACAACCAATAAAAGTGCAAAATCTGAAACACTTCAGCCTTTCTGTCGTCTTTTTTGCACTGGCATGCGAAAGGATTTTCATCAAAACGCATAACACTGAAAGTAGATTGTTATAGGACCGGAAAATATACCGTTTGCAAGCATGTCTGTGCATCTTTCAGCCCGGATTTTACAGGCTGGGGCAGTGAAGGGGTTAATTATGTTAAACTATGTTGTATTCCTTAACTGTGAACGCTTAAATAGCTACTTCCATCTGGCTCCTGTTTTGTAAAATTTTATATTTTTTACTTTATCTCCCTCCCTGGCCCTCTTGTTGATTGCCTTTTTTTTGTTTTGTTTTGCCTTTTTAAATTCAGTATTTTATTATTACTGAGTTTTGTTGTACCGTTTGGTTGTGTTGTAATTGTATCAAGGACAGGTTGTCCAAAAGGCATTCATGCCTAAACCTTTATCCTTGTGTAATAAAGTTCAGTCAGTCAGTCAGTCAGTCAGTCCTTTCAGATCCACTTCTTTCTGAAACCTTCCCTTCTGACCACCATGAAATAGCTTAAGTCCATTTCTTTCTGAAACCTTCCCTTCTGACCACCATGAAATAGCTTAAGTCCATTTCTTTCTGAAACCTTCCCTTCTGACCACCATGAAATAGCTTCAGTCCATTTCTTTCTGAAACCTTCTCTTTTGACCACCATGAAATAGCTTCAGTCCACTTCTTTCTGAAACCTTCCCTTCTGACCACCATGAAACAGCTTTAATCCACTTCTTTCTGAAACCTTCCCTTTTGACCACCATGAACTGACTTGAGGCCACTTCTGTCTGAACCCTATCCCTTCTGGTCACCATAAACATGACCAAAATACTAAGGACCTCCCCTAGTTTAAGGCTATTTCTGCTGGATTTTCAATGTGGTCTCAAGGAAAGATTCCACTGTATTTTGCATTGCCCAAAATTCTTGCTTCACAGCTGTGCCCAAGTAGAACTTCTACAAATGTGATTTTTTTTATGGGTGTATATAAATAAATATGTACTTTAATAATCCCACAATACTCCCCCCCCCCCCCCCCCCCCAAACAAAAAAAAACAAAAAACAAGCAAACAAAATCTGCAACATTATCACAAATTTCCATTTAAGAATTCTCTTATAAGAAGAAGTACAAAAACAAAACAAACAAAAAAGGACAGAAAATGGTGAAATCCAGCTGTCAGACAAAAGTCAGCCGCACATGACTCACGTTTCTGAGCAAACCAAACAGAACGTCGGTGCTAAGCGACCGCTCGTGAGCCTCGTCCATGATGATGGCGCTGTAGTGATCGAGATCGGACTCCCGCAGCGACTCCCTCAGCAGAATACCATCCGTCATGTACTTGATCATGGTTTTCTGAGACAATAACAACCATCACTGTTCAAGGCTTCAACTCCAGACAAGCTCAAAGCGCCACAGGGCAGGAATCTGACTGAAGCCTGCAGCTGCCAACAGGCACTGCTTAACATGCAGCTGCTGGACCTCTATCTACAGTCACTGACAGGAGCATGTGTTTTTGTTCTATACTCTCAAAAATGCCCAAAGTCTCAACATCATTAGTTCTTTGCTTAGGTCCTTTGACCTTCCTGGAGGACAGGCTGCCAACAACAGCTCACCAGAGTCCTTGGCCCTGAACAAGGTCTGCAGCACTCGTGCAGAATCAACACACGAGGGCGTGAATTAGCACTTGAAAGACATCACACAAACACAACAGCAAAGACCTGAGTCATGTATGATAACTCTCACCTGGCATGTTTAACACAAGGTACATGTACTCCACCAGAGGTACATCCTCTCAGGATGTCCTTCTGGTGGAGTTTCTGTATCTTGTATAGACTCGCATGCCTGGTGAGATTTACCATACGTGACTTAGGTCTTTGTTGTTGTGTTTGTATGATGTCTTTCCAGGGCTAATTAACTCCCTTGCGTGTTGATTCTGCATGAGCGCTGTGGGCCTCGTTCTGTTTGAGATTGTGACAACTCCTCTGTCCTGGGCCATCCTCCCAAGCTGCTTTCAGCTGGAACCCATCTTGTTGGCAGCCTAGGCTCCAGGAGGGGGGAAGGTCAGTAAGTGAATGGATCATTACCTAAGGGAAGGTGTGTGTGTGTGTGTGTGTGTGTGTATGGGAGGGGGGGGGGGGGGGGGATAAACCAGAATGTTCACCTGGATAAGACTCCTGACAGCTAGCCCAAACGCTGGTATATACATTATGTATTATTGTATATAATTTTAAGGGCATGTATGAGTGCATTTATATGTCTGTTTTTGTTGTTTTGTTTTGTTTTACATATATCACTATAGTATTGTATTATTATATTACAGTATTATAATATGTGGCACTTCCATATATATATATTATATATATATATATATATATATATATATATATATATATATATATATATATATATATGGGTTTGTGCCATACAAATACCATTTTGATTGATTTATATTTTATCTGATGTGATTATCAGGAGGATCGAACCCTCACCTTCCAAGTCTGGTCAGAACAAGCCAGCAACTGAACTATTGGCACACACAGCTTCAGTCACAGTGCTTCCAATTAATGGAGAGTTTGTTACAATAGCTATTGATTGCGGGTTCCTGTGACAGGTGAATTCTCAGAATGTTATGTGGAGTGATATTTGGCCTGAATGTTCTCTTTCCCAGCTCAGTACTTCCAATGTGCCTTCATACTCATTCAGCATATTACCAAAATAAATCAACACATTCCTTCCATGAATTATGCTTACAAGTCAGATGGTTGCATTCAGAGTGAATTAACTAGCATATAAATTTATATCAACATGTCTGAACCACATCAACATGTAAATCAGACATCCATGTAATGTTTGCTTCAGATTGATACTACATCCATGTAATGTCTGTGTCAGGCTAATAAACATTTACCTCTATGTAATGTCTGTATCAAAACCAGCAAACAAACACAAAGTCCTCCTAAGCAAGCATGGGGCTTAACATCCACAGAAACCATAAGACTTATTAGGGACAGGGAGAAGGGGGGGAAGGGGGTACGGAGATAGATTATATACCTATCACTACACTGTCACCACCAGAATGACTCCTGCATTAGGATGGGCAGTGATGAGAGCCATTTTATTGTTTCATTAATTGTGAGGGACAAAGTCACAAGACAGTGTCCACAGACCACAGTTTTTGAAGAGAAAGGACAGCCAAAGCGGATTCAAACTGAGGTCCCTCTGCTTACCAGCCTAATGCCTTACCACTAGACCAAACCGGCTCACAAGTCCTCCTCCCACAAGCTGAAGAGATGAACTCACCTCTGAGGTGCAGTCCTCAAATCGAATGGCGTATCCAATCTCCTCCCCAAGGTTGACATCCATCTCTTCAGAGACACGCTTGGCTACTGACATGGCCGCCACACGGCGCGGCTGAGTGCACCCAATCATGCCAAACTTGGTGTAGCCATCTTCGTGAAGATACTGGTCAAAGGAGAAAAACAAAGCTTGGTGTGTACTGTAACAAAACAAGCTTCCAGCTCACCTTTCCTAAGAACAAGCAATAACAAAAAACGACAGGGGGCCTCAGCTTAGTGGTCTAATGGTCTTAGTGGTCTTAGTTGTCTAGCGTGCTGCCCTGGTTATCCAGAGAAAACAGTTACTGTGGACCTGACTCCTGGTCAAGACAGGGTGAGGACCATTTTTCAGTTGTGTAGATTTGTCAGTGCCACAGCATGCACAAAGAGCCTCGTGTATGTTAAAGATTTCACATCCACCTTTCAATGAGAGAAGGCCTTAGGACTGGTGGCATGGAAACACACAGGTAATACAGAACAGTGGCAGAATAATCAAAATGATGAGTGTGGCTACTCCCAATGGAAGACAGAAGAAACATTTTTAAACAAAAAAAAACTAAAACAAGGATTGTTTACAATGCACAAGAAAGGCAGCCAAACGAATGTGGCCGGTAAACAGTGACCCAAATTTCAAACAGTAAACTTCCCAGTCAGAAAAATACCCTAAGGGTACACATAACATACAAACATACAATACATAAACACATTTCAAATTTATTTTTGGTCTTGCCAGCAACAAATCTTTTGACAAACTATATAATTATGTGGTCTGAAGTTTTAGTGTGAGTGTTTGGGTAGTTGATTTGTCTTGCATTTTACGTTCATTGTCTTAACATCAGCATGACCTCAGGTATAATTAGGCCCCATGTGCGCATATTTTGCTCAATATCCTTTTCAGCAGCTATCTGTAAAAGTGTCTTGAGCTCAGTAATACTGGGGCACAGCGTTTTAGAAAAATGATTACTGTTATTATCATAAAATGCACTAATACTGAAGATCTGTACAAACACAAAGTACACCAACATACCATTACAGGTGCAGAGTCCATTATCACAGAACAGAGAAATTGTACAAACTACAGAAAAAGCAAATAACCACCCGTGTTGACTGGGTCTTTTTGCCTGACCCATTTTCTGACACCATCAACATCAAACGTAGCAATTATACAAACTACATAAAGAGCAAGTAACCACCCGAGTCGGCTGGGTCTTTTTGGCCAACCCATTTTCTGACACCATTATCATCAAACAGAGCAATTATACAAACTACAGAAAAAGCAGACACCAACCTGTGTCAGCTGGGTCGTTTTGCCTGACCCAGTTTCTCCCACGATGATTATGACGCTGTTGTCACGGATCACGTTCAGTAACTGAAACCAAATCAGAGAGCGTGCATCAACTTTTCATCATCCAGCTAAAATAGTATTTTAGCTCCCGGTCATTCGGCCAATAGTGCGGGTGGAAGGTAACAGCTAACCAGGCGTACACCTGTGACCCACCAAAGAACGAGCGGACTGACTATGCTGTCAAGGCACATCAGGGGAACAAGCTCACACTCAACCCATCAGGGAATGCTCATCTGTACTCATCTTGGCTCACTGCACCACTCTGGACTGATCCTCGGCCCCAAAGAGTGGAACCGGTGAGCCTTAGCTGAGTGATTCGTTGAACCTTCTCCATACTCCTCACACGCAAGGAAAGAGCCACAACCACCAGTCAGTTTAAACAGCACTAAGGGGTGGGGATTGAGAGCGAGATGAAGCGTGCAATTAAATATCTGCTTCCCTACTGACTAGTCAGTTTACCCAGCACAACAAAGGCTGACATGCAAAACATTCAAAAAAATATGTGCCTCTGCACCGACCAATCAGTTTACACAGCATGTCCACAGACCTCGCTTCTGACAGCATAGATGGGCAGGTACTGACGCTGCTGGGCAAGGGTGCGGCGCTGGGCAAATTCGCTGACAGCCACATTGCGGTCCGACATCACTTCTGAGAACCTGTGTTCTGCCTTCATGTCCGACTCCTTCCGTGTGTCTTCCTGGAGCAAGGAACAAACAGAATACAGAATATCTTACTCATCGCATTTTGGGAAATTACAGTGTCAACTCGCTCATAAAAATCACATAAAAGCAATAACAAAAACAACCATATGAAACGAACACAAAAACAACCAAAACTAAATCATCACAGTGTGTAAATATTCAGTATCAATCAACAAATATATATATATCAGCAAGGCCCAGGGTATGTGCTGCATTCACATCCACAATCCAGACCACATCATCATAGCTCCCCATGCATCATCTCACTGCTATACCTCCACACCACAGCTTTGTGCTCCTGGCAGCCGGTAACGTGCTGTGGAAAGAGAGCTGTGCTCAGCCCTACTCTGGAGCCAAGTCAAGCACAGCTCACATCTGTCCCGTGGGACAGCCAAGTGACACTCAGCCCTACTCTGGAGCCAAGTCAAGCACAGCTCACATCTGTCCCGTGGGACAGCCAAGTGACACTCAGCCCTACTCTGGAGCCAAGTCAAGCACAGCTCACATCTGTCCCGTGGGACAGCCAAGTGACCCTCAGCCATACTCTGGAGCCAAGTCAAGCACACTTCACATCTGTCCCGTGGGACAGCCAAGTGAATCTCAGCCCTACTCTGGAGCCAAGTCAAGCACAGTTCACATCTGTCCCATGGGACTGCCAAGTGATGCTCAGCCCTGCTCTGGAGCCAAGTCAAGCACAGTTCACATCTGTCCCATGGGACAGCCAAGTGATGCTCAGCCCTACTCTGGATCAGAGTTGAGCATGGCTTGCATCTGTCCCATGGGACAGCCAAGTGATGCTCAGCCCTACTCTGGATCAGAGTTGAGCATGGCTTGCATCTGTCCCATGGGACAGCCAAGTGACACTCAGCCCTACTCTGAAGCAGAGTCGAGCACCGCTTGCATCTGTCCCATGGGACAGCCGAATGACGCTCAGCCCTACTCTGAAGCAGAGTTGAGCACCAGTCACATCTGTCCTGCAGTACAGCCAAGCATAGACGCAGTATCCCACACCCAGCCAAAGCCCAGTCCATAAATCTTCGCCGGGCATTGATGGCCCCCATGAAAGCCAAAAAAGAAGCTGCAGCCAAGGCCCCCATAAAAGCAGAAAGAAACACTGCAGCCAAGGCCCCCATGAAAGCAGAAAGAAACACTGCAGCCAAGGCCCCCATGAAAGCAGAAAGAAACTCTGCAGCCAAGGCCCCCATGAAAACAGAAAGAAACACTGCAGCCAAGGCCCCCATGAAAGCAGAAAGAAACACTGCAGCCAAGGCCCCCATGAAAGCAGAAAGAAACACTGAAGCCAAGGCCCCCATGAAAGCAGAAAGAAACTCTGCAGCCAAGGCCCCCATGAAAACAGAAAGAAACACTGCAGCCAAGGCCCCCATGAAAGCAGAAAGAAACACCCTGGGCCCAGCCAAGGCCCCCATGAAAGCAGAAAGAAACACTGCAGCCAAGGCCCCCATGAAAGCAGAAAGAAACACTGCAGCCAAGGCCCCCATGAAAGCAGAAAGAGACACTGCAGCCAAGGCCCCCATGAAAGCAGAAAGAGAAGCCACAGCAGAGGCCCCCATGAAAGCAGAAAGAGACACTGCAGCCAAAGCCCCCATGAAAGCAGAAAGACACTGCAGCCAAGGCTGACATGAAAGCAGAAAGAGACACTGCAGCCAAAGCTGACATGAAAGCAGAAAGAGACACTGCAGCCAAGGCCCCCATGAAAGCAGAAAGACACTGCAGCCAAGGCTGACATGAAAGCAGAAAGAGAGACTGCAGCAAAGGCCCCCATGAAAGCAGAAAGACACTGCAGCCAAGGCTGACATGAAAGCAGAAAGAGATACTGCAGCAAAGGCCCCCCATGAAAGCAGAAAGAGACACTGCAGCAAAGGCCCCCCATGAAAGCTGACAGAGAAGCCCCAGCCAAGGCCCCATAAAAGCTGACAGAGAAGCGGCAGGAGCTGTGGACACCCACCTCCTCCTTTTTCTCCACACCCAGCAAGTTGCCCAGCTTGGTCCCCGCCAGCTCCCAGTGCTTGGCCTGCGCCTTTTTGCGCTCCGCCTGCTCCCGGTGCATCCTGACCGCCGCGCTGCCCTTCCTCGCCACAATCGCCATGTCTGACGTCGGGTCCTGAAACACAAGAAAGTAGCGTAAGGAAAAGCTGCCGCTCTGAGCATCGTTGGTGTCAATGTGAAAATGGCACGGGCTGGTGGCGGCACACAGTTCAGGGGTACAGCGGCAGCCTCGCAATTGGAAACTTGCTGGTTCTAACCTTCTGTGCTGACTCTTATTTTAGTATTTGTTGCACCACTGTGGATCACATGAGAGGAAGAAGCCAGCACCAACTAAAAGCATACAAACCAAAGCACCTTCTGTCTTCTCCTCTGTGATGAACAGCCTTCACTGGAGGCTGTCAAACCTAACACCTAATGTTCAAATACATGTATAACAAAACATACTTTTCAAAGAAACATGAATACATGAAACAAACAAAAACAAAACAAGTACACACAACTTCATCTATAACCAGCTTCATCAATTGGGCAGTTCAGGTGGGGTTGTCCCTTGACTTTTGCCCGGCATTGTTTAAGTCCCTTGGCTGCTTTTACTTCCGGTGCGTACTTTCTTCACAATGGAAGGCGGTGACAGTGAATTTTACGCTGCCAACTTTAAAGGCATTTTTGGAGGCCCATAGTCATAATGTGTCTGGCAACAAGCAATAACCTGTTGATGCCCCAAAATGCATTTTTTCTATGAACTCGCGATCTTCTGGTCAGCCAAAAAACGATGCAAAGACACTTTTTTTCCACCCTCCATCCCCTTTCCATGGTAATTTTTGCAACTGCAACAGTATTGGCATTTGTACTGCTTCACAATTCTAGGTTCAACTTCCACTGTTATACACAGCGTGAAGCAACGCCTACTCAGAAATCGGCCCGGAAGTGCGCTGCGATCTCTCGCGACTTCTTGCGCGGAAGATTACAAACGGCAAACCAGTTTCACTGAACCGCCCAATAACCAAGGAGCCACCATGCAGAATCTGTACTGAACTTCTAGCACTGCACTGTCCACTTGATAGTAGGGGGCCACTCATTCAAGCAGCTACATTGCAGACCCGCATGGGTAATTGTATTCACCACTCCTAACACAAGTAAAAGGTGGAGAGAGCATCTGGGGGAAAATGAAGTTGAATGAACTGGGAAGACATGCCAGCCCTTGTGTTGAAGGACTGATCCGCAAGTCCCTCTAGAGTGGTCCTCTAACCAAACCTGAGACTGCACTGGTACCAAAGAGTCTGGAATCCCATACATCCTAAAACACCATGACAGCAGAATTTTGGGCCTTCACAATCAAGAAAACAGTCCAGTTTCAAAGACATGATGGTTCGTTAGTTGTTTGATATTCAATGCCCAATCAATCATGAAGGTTGTGCATCAGCATGAAACATGGTCCATCACTTCACAAATTGAAATCTGATACACCATGCTGCTTTATACCTGAAGAGGACTTAGAACAAAATGAAATTAAAGGAACTGGGGAGGCAGAAACTAAAAAAAATAAAAAAAATGAAGATACTCCTGGAAGCCACATTCAGACCTACTTCAGGCTATAAAGAGAGAACCTTTCAGTTTTGGGGTTTTCTTCAAAAGGGATCTAACTTCTACCACCTCCCTCCCCCTTCCCTTTTTTCTGTGACAGACTACCACGCCTGGTACTGCAAGCAGGAAACACCCACCTTGATGGGAATGACGGGCTCCGGCTGCTTTGTGAAGACGATGCGGCCGTCCAGAAAGGGGGGCACCATGTTGTGCACCAGCAGGTGGACCCGCGCCTGGTTCTCCTCCTCAAAGTCCTCATCAAAGTTTGTCTTGGCCACCACACCGCTGCGCAGCATCCGATTGGTCTCCCACATCTCTATGTCCTGAAAAGGAGAAAGGGGAGTTCTTTCACAACCTGCATCAAACTTCACCCACCTGTACCTTTAACCATGCCATACTTGTGCAGCTCTTCTCTGCAGGGGAAGAGGCACACAACTAAAACATCTTTCTCTGGTTTTTATTAACAATAATAAAAGATCACTTTTATATAGCCCTATGGCTAGTCTCTGGTCTACAGACTCACTGCGATTTACAGCACTCTCTGGCATTTTTACTTACCCATAATTCTACCCCTCCCAGCCCCCCAATACCCCTGCCCCCAACACACACGCACACACACACACACACCATCCAGTTCTCACCAGAATGCCCGACTCATGACCTAAAAACACACTAACACTAATCATGACTACTGTAAGTGCTTCATCTCTAGATGAGCCCAAAGCTGGAAACTAATGGAAGCCCACTGACAGTGGGCATTGCTTAATGCGTGCAACTGCTGTTCTGTTCTTAACTGACACTGAGTCTGTGAGAAGTATATTCATTCTTCTGAAATCACATTAACTTTACCTACAGCTGAAACAGACTCACAAACACAGTGCATCCTGAAGAAGAGACAATGGGAACACAAAGGTTAAAGTTCTCAGCAAAGACAATGCATAGCCTCAGTGCTCAACAGTCACAGCTTAGACAACTGCATAGCCTGACTGCTCAACAAACAGTCATGGCTTAGACAACTGCATAGCCTCAGTGCTCAACAGTCACAGCTTAGACAACTGCACAGCCTCACTGCTCAACAAACAGTCACAGCTTAGACAACTGCATAGCCTGACTGCTCAACAAACAGTCATGGCTTAGACAACTGCATAGCCTCAGTGCTCAACAGTCACAGCTTAGACAACTGCACAGCCTCACTGCTCAACAAACAGTCACAGCTTAGACAACTGCATAGCCTGACTGCTCAACAAACAGTCATGGCTTAGACAACTGCATAGCCTGACTGCTCAACAAACAGACACAGCTTAGACAACTGCATAGCCTCAGTGCTCAACAGTCACAGCTTAGACAACTGCACAGCCTGACTGCTCAACAAAGTCATGGCTTAGACAACTGCACAGCCTCACTGCTCAACAAACAGACATGGCTTAGACAACTGCATAGCCTGACTGCTCAACAAACAGACACAAACACATGCATCCTGAAGAAGCAGACAATGCAAGCCTCAGTGCTCAACAGTCCAGCTTAGACAACTGCATAGCCTCACTGCTCAACAGTCACGGCTTAGACAACTGCATAGCCTGACTGCTCAACAAACAGACATGGCTTAGACAACTGCATAGCCTCACTGCTCCAAAAAGTCACAGCTTAGACAACTGCACAGCCTCAGTGCTCCAAAAAGTCACAGCTTAGACAACTGCACAGCCTCACTGCTCAACAAAAGTCATGGCTTAGACAACTGCATAGCCTCACTGCTCAACAGACAGCTTAGACAACTGCATAGCCTCACTGCTCAACAAACAGACAGGGTTAGACAACTGCATAGCCTGACTGCTCAACAAACAGACATGGCTTAGACAACTGCATAGCCTGACTGCTCAACAAACCCGACACAGCTTAGACAACTGCATAGCCTCAGTGCTCAACAGTCACAGCTTAGACAACTGCACAGCCTCACTGCTCAACAAATAGTCATGGCTTAGACAACTGCACAGCCTCACTGCTCAACAAACAGACATGGCTTAGACAACTGCATAGCCTGACTGCTCAACAAACAGACACAGCTTAGACAACTGCATAGCCTCAGTGCTCAACAGTCACAGCTTAGACAACTGCACAGCCTCACTGCTCAACAAATAGTCACGGCTTAGACAACTGCATAGCCTCACTGCTCAACAGACATGGCTTAGACAACTGCATAGCCTCACTGCTCAACAAACAGACATGGCTTAGACAACTGCATAGCCTGACTGCTCAACAAACACTGAACAGTCACAGTTTACCATGAGTCAAAACAAACCATCAAAGTCTCTGTCCTTTTAACAAAGTTCACAAAGTTTCCCCACAGACATATTCTGGGCAGACTTTTGTGACTGGTGTTTTCCTCAAAAACAGCTTCATTACCAAGTGAAAGATCAGTAGATCAAAATTCATTCCTCTCATCCTTTGTCTGTGTATCATCTGTCTTCTTACTGCTTGAAAAATGGGTCTTCTCAGAAAGTGGACCACATTTTGTATTGCTTAAATCAAAGTAAATCAAAGTGTTGTAAAAACTTCTTCTTTTTAAACAAGCAAGCAAGCTCAGAGAAAGTAACAGATTGCTAAGGCATCATATTTAGGTACGAAAGACTTAAAACAGAGTTAAGCCCGTTCTTAACTGGGCGAATGTTTGTTCACCGAACATACTTTGGACAGTTCGACGAACTATGATTCGTTTCTTAATTGAACTTTTAATTCGCCGAACATGGTTCAGACAGTTCGATGAACTTTACTTCGTTCTCAACTGGCTTGTAATGAGATGCAAGCTTCGGCCCAAACTTGCGGCAGACATGCAGCAGACAGCATGATCAAAAATGTAGGCTAAAATCAAGTCAATATACTTTAATCATCCCTCACAGGGTAATTCAACTAACTACTATCTCATTCTGGGTCCCCAAGACAAGGCTGCGCCTCCCACAAGTCAACAACTAAAAAAGTTCCCTCCAAAGCAAGTGAAGAACCTAGTGACACCGTCATCCATTTTTATTTTTATTTCTTCCTCATCCACAGGAGAGCCAATCAGAGGCAATGTTTGTCAAACAGGGTGAATGTTCCCAGAACATTTTGAACGACGCTTTTTGGACCCTGAATATAGCTTTGTCGCAGTTCGACAAATACTCCCTACTAGGTTTGCGAAGCAAAAGCTCACCCAATTAAGAATCAACTAGGTTCGCTGAATACTCCCAACTAGGTTCGTGAACAAACATTTGCTCAATTAAGAACGGGCTTAAGACTAGAATTATTCTTTTTGAATAATAATAACAACAAATAAATTAAAAGAATATCTGTATTGTCTGATTAAAATAAACTGAACCTTTTGTGTGATCCGATTCATGTTCCGTGTGGCAAGTCAAACATACCCACTTCGTGAGTTTTGATCCACATTCCGTGCAGTAAGCCAAACATATCCACCTTGTTGTGTTTTGATCCACATTCGGTGCAGTAAGCCAAACATACCCACCTTGTTGATCTGCCGTTGCTTCTCACTCATGCGTTTCTTCTTCTTCTGCTCAAACTCTTCCTCTTTCTTTTTGGTGTACTCCTCAGAGGTGCCAGAGAAAGGATTGGAGCTGTCATCGTAGCCCTGGTCCATGCTGTACCATTCCCGGTCCAGGCGCTTCTGCTCCTCATCCCACTGCCTCCGCTCCTCTTCTGACACAAACTCTTCGCCCCCCTTGCCTGTGGAATGGAAACAGACCATTCAGTTGCTGATAACGCAACTTTACAGCTGCAAAGAGGGAGAGGTTCTGACACAAACTCTTCGTCCCCCCTTGTCTGTGCAATAGAAACAGACCATTCAGTTGCTGATAACACAACTTTACAGCTGCAAAGTGGGAGAGGTTCTGACGCAAACTCTTCGCCCCCTTTGTCTGTGCAATAGAAACAGACCACTCAGTTGCTAATAATGCAACTTTACGGCTGCAAAGAGGTAGAGGTTCTGATGCAAACTCTTTGCCCCCCTTGACTGTGGAATAGAAACAGACCACTAGTATTACTCTATTAGTATTACTTATTACGTGTAACTTTAATAATATCTGTCTATTTCAATGCACATGTAATGATGTATACATGTATTCTGCCTGTATTGTTCAGCTCTTGGAGCCAAAGGGTAGGACAGATAATTGATTTTCAACACTCAGTCAACCATAATGGCCACATCTGGGTGAGCCACAGGGTAGGACACATAATTGATTTTCAACACTCAGTCAACCATAATGGCCACATCTGGGTGAGCCACAGGGTAGGACACATAATTGATTTGCAACACTCAGTCAACCATAATGGCCATACCAGGGTGAACCACAGGGTAGGACAAATAACTGATTTGCAACACTCAGTCAACCACAATGGCCATATTAGGGTGAACCACAGGGTAGGACAGATAACTGATTTGCAACACTCAGTCAACCATAACTGCCATATCAGGGTGAACCACAGGGTAGGACAGATAACTGATTTGCAACACTCAGTCAACCATAACTGCCATATCAGGGTGAACCACAGGGTAGGACAGATAACTGATTTGCAACACTCAGTCAACCATAACTGCCATATCAGGGTGAACCACAGGGTAGGACAGATAACTGATTTGCAACACTCAGTCAACCATAATGGCCATATCAGGGTGAACCACAGGGTAGGACAGATAACTGATTTGCAACACTCAGTCAACCACAATGGCCATATCAGGGTGAACTACAGAGTAGGAGCTCTATAAACTGGTGGAAGCTATAGAAATTTCCTGTATTAGTCTATAATCATTATTATAATATAATTACTGTTTAGCTATACAAATTTCCTGTATCAATCTATAATCATTATTATCATATAATCACTGTTTAGCTATACAAATTTCCTGGATCAATCTATAATCATTATTATCATATAATCACTGTTTTAACGTCAAAACAAGCTTCCCCTTACTGCCTTTTGCTCCCTCCTTTGGCGTGTACGCAATTTTCTTCCTGTCCTTCATCCACTCATTGTACTTGTAGGTGGGCGTGGCCTGTGGGGTGTAGTCTCTTCCCTTCCTGAAAGTGTTCCTTCATGCACAGACAAACAAGAAAGGTCAGCTTGAGGCTGCTCTGCCTACACTTTACCCTGCAGACAGAATGCAGCTGCATAAACAGCAAGGTATGCTCCACAGCAAACAGTAGGCAAGTGCTTGTCAGGAAACAAACTGAATAAGTTTGATAGGCTACTTTTACATGTCACAACAATTTTAAAAAGCACAAAAGTGAGGGGGAGGGAGTCACAAATGATTACACCATCATTTCCAGTATCATTAAATTACTGTTCTGTATGTTTGACAATAAACAGCATCACATTTTTTTATTATAGTAAATTAAAGCACTTTGAGCTGTGGATATAATAATAATAATTGACAGGAAATTTATACAGCACTTTCGGAGCCTCAAAGCGCTTTATGACTTAAAGAAAAACATGCAACATGTAAATATCCATATAAAAATCAGTGGTATATAATAATAAACAAACATACAAGCTATACCAAAATGAATCATCATTTTCATACAAAGCATGGTAAAATCCACGCACACACATGATCCACTGTATATATTGCACTGCACAAGTGCCATGCAATGTATCATTATCAATAATCAAAGTATGAGACACAGACAAAGCACGAGATGCAGACAAAGTAAATACTATCTCACTCACTTGTCTCTGTTGCTGGCTCTGTCAAAGTCTCTGTCACGAGATGACCGCTGACCACGAGAGCTGCCGCTGCGCTCACTCCACTCCTCTCGCTCCATATCTGACCGCAGCGGTGTCGGCAGGTCCCAGCTGGACTTCATGGGAGGTGTGAAATCGTCGTCATCCCACGTTGTACGTGATGGACTGTCTGTGAACAAATGCATGAAATCCCAATACAACTGAAAAGACAAAGATTAAATTCAAAACAAACATTTATAGTTTGAAAAAAAGGGGAATTTTTATATTGTATAACCATAAATAAACAAGCAATTACCGTCAGATAAATAAATCAACTATAAATATAACAACTTTTCCGAACAATTACTTTTATGAAATAAAATACACACACAAAAAAAAAATATGTCATGAACAGTTTTATTTGTTGTTTATTGATTATTATATAAATTACCTGAACATAATAAATAAACAATAAGTAAAACAACTTTTCCTGACAAAAAAAATTATGACAGTACAATCGCGTATCAGTGGTCTCCAGTTGCCTGTCTTGTTCAAGCTGCACACAAAGCCTGGACACTGATTCGGTGAACATAAACTGCTAAAGCATAGACTGGGTATGCTAACCACCAGGTAAAACCATCATGTATTTTACTATCAGCTAGATGTATTACTCATAATTTTACTATCAAAAAGCAAGCCTTGAAAATTGTGGCCTTCTAGTAATCATAAGTATGGTCATTAAAAAGTGACGATCCTTACCACTACCAGAAGACTACTTGCCCCAGTGGTAAAAAACAACACATGATTATGATACAAGTTACAACACAATACAATAATACTTTATTAATCCTTAAAATGAAAATTCAGTTGTCTGCCTCTGACAAATAATAAACAAGTAAAAGGCAGTAAATGCTTATACAGTTTCACTCACATGATTGGAATAAAAACTTAATAAAATCAAGTAAATAAAAATAAGAACAGTTGCACTTACAAATTTAAAAGTTTCAAATTTATATATGACTTAGTGCCAAAAGGTGCGCAAATGGGGGGTCCGATTTTTGACTGTCAATAAAATCCGTTTCAAGCACTTTGTCTTGTTGTTGCTTTGTGTGTGCTTCATAATTGGTCAGTATTACAGTGGAAACAATATGAGCTCCAAATCTGGAGCAGCTGGAGAAATAAAAAAATTGAAAGTGAAAAGCGCCAAGAAATTTGACCCCTGAAAACGGACAGCTCACGGTGAGTGCTTTCGATGCTTTCATTCACGTACATGACGAATCAAAACATTACCCCAGTCACCGATTTGCACAGAGGAGATATCGCTTTACACAGTGCATATAAAATCGATTATCACTAAGTTTTGTTTTTGGAGTTAGAGGCTCCGAAATATCTTTCGGTCAAACGTTATGTGTGTTGAAATGTTTCATGACCAGCATCCGCAGACAATCTAGTGAAGAACGGACTTTCTCTTTCGTCGAAACTTTATTCCAGTCACTGTGGTATGTCACTGCATCAGGCACCAATGTTTTATTTTACTGCCAAATGTCTGGGTAGTTTTTAAAATATATTTTGCCATTCTTCATAAACTTGTTGCAATAAATAACGTTCAACAACGTATTAAATTAAACAAGCAAAAGGAAAATAATAAAGTTTTTGCGCTTTTGCACTACTTCCGGTCAGCCATGTTATACATCTGGGTCATTTGCTTTTAGCACATGGCCGCATGGAAGAGACGTTCTGATATGCGAAAGGTGTGTGGTAATATTTTCGAAGACCGTAACGTTCAACTTTATTTAAACGTTCATCGGAGATTTAGTCAAATCTTCCGGTTATACGATGATATTTATATTGGTATATGCCGAATCTTTTAAAAGTATCGGAATGTTAGCATACAGAGTGAGTTTTTGTTGCTGTCGATCTAAAGTTTGTTCAGATGCTTTCGAAAATTTGTTTTCACCGAGTTTCTTACAACATGGGTGTGTGTTGAAATCGTAATGTGCGACAGCAGATTGGTTATAAACAGTATATTCTGATCGTACTCTTTACATTTTTTGCTTGCGCTTAATGCAGTTCATTTTGTTTACGAACTACGTCTTCAAACAAATCATCATATATGGTAGACAATTCGAATTTACGCAGGTTAAAGTCGTCAAGTTAGATGTTGAACATTATGATTACAACACGAGCTGTGGAAATAATAACGTTCGACATAATTATAGTGACCATGCCTGTCTGCCTTCCAGAGTTCTAAAAATGTAAGGTGCGATCTTAATAGCATTCTTCTTTGGCTGTTTTTTTTTTACTAATATTTATTACGATTTTTATTTATTTATTATTATTAATTCTTTCACTTTTAAGTTAACTGTTCAACTATTTTTGTCCTAGGCACCCGAGTCAACATGACCAAGAAACGCATGGATGACAGGCTGCGTGTGTGTTTTCCTGTGACACCCAAAAGCAGCAAAAGTTGCACTCACTCTTACTTGCTCCATTTTCTCTTACTTGTTTGTTAAATAATAAGTATTATTTATTTTGTTATGAAAAACAAAGTACCATGTTGTCTATTTGACATTATGCTATCCACTACAACAAATTAATGCAGCAAAAACTGTTCACATGGAAATAGTTATGTGTCTTTATACTCTACTGTAATAAAAGTTACTGATTTATCATTTTTCATCAAGAAACAAACAGCACTGTACATCTTGTTGAAATAGTAATGTTCAACATATTTCTTACATCATTTGCTGTTTATGTCAAGAAAGCTTAAATTTGAGGGGAAAAAATCATCAAATCTTCCTTGTCACATATTGTTCTATTAAAGAATAACTGTTTATGTTTCAAAATGTGTTGCTTTTTATTCATTTAAAAATGTTCAAGATTGGCTGTATGTTGAACGTTATGTATTGCAACAAACTATGCGTAGCATGCTGTTCTGTGTGACACAGAACAACAACAGTTTACTTGGTAATACTCATGTGGATCACATCTTGTAAGATCAGTTGGGTTTTCACAGTTTACTGCATGATTAGCAGCACAGTGATGTGGGCTTGTTGTAATGTGTAATGTTCAACATCTTGTCACAAATCACACTGAAAGTCAAATTTCTCAGGAACGAAGAGCAGCACTGCCTTTTCCCTTCATTGGTGGATGACTTCACATGTGTTCATTCAAAAAATGCATTACTCACTCACATCCTGTCAACTTTATTTTCTAGTACCTCTGTCCTCTTTTCTTGCGCACCTTTTGGCACTAAGTCATATATACAACTCTTCAGACTGAAAACAATCAGTGCATCAAAGGATGGTGCCTACCTTTGACTTTCATTTTGGGTGTTTCCAGCTCATCTCTATACTGCCTGCTGGGAGTTTCTTCCCACTCTCTGTGCCTTCGCTCACTGTCTCGGTCTCTGTCGCCGCGTTCAGAATCTCGATCTCTGCGGTCGGAACGACTTCCTCTTGAACTTCTTTCTTCTGTGTGTCGTCTGCGAGCTCTTCTGTCATCTGATCAAAAGCAGCAATTCAATGCACAGAACTAAATACTTATGGTCTCGAGAATGGAAAGCAAAGTTATGATATGGTTCTTATACATTAGAAGTAGGCACAGTTCTCTGGAACTATTGCCTCTCCTGACAGGGTCTAGACAAAGCTCAGTGGTCTGGCATGCTGCGCTAGTGGTACACAGAAAGCAGCTACTGTGGGTTTGACTCCCTGACAAGACAAGGTGAATGTCTGTCCTTCAGAGTTCAGTCCATCAAAATGTGTGCAGACTCGTCAGTTCCTTTCTCACCTTAGTTGGTACAGCACACACTAACTTGACTAAGATCACTGCGTATGTCAAAGAGCCCATCACCCATATATCTACTTTTTGATGAGAGTCTAAGGCCTTACAGCTGGTGGCATGAAAACACAGATAATGTGTCTGAAGCAGAATGATCAAAATGATGATTGTGGCCATTTTTAATGGAAGAAGAGGAAGAAGATGACATGACCAGTTGCCTGGAGAATTATAATGCATTTAGGATAAAGACCTGATAAAACAACAACAACAAACTACACACACCATAAATGTGCTTAATTATCAGCAAGAGCACAAAACAAAATTAAACATGGAAGCTTTGACACAAAACCCACCCAGACCATTAAAGCCTGTCATGACACACTTATATAGCAGAAGACAAAGATACATACATGTACATAGATAACGTACAAGGTGTACAAAATAATTGACTAATTACAAGTATAGCAACAGCATACCTCTGTCCCTCGCACGGCCTCTGTCTCTGTCTCTGTAGCGATCTCGGTCCCTGTCTTGATCTCGATCCTCATTCTTGGATGAGACATAGACACCCCTCTCCTTGTCACGCTGATGCTTTGACATGCGTTCTCTTGCAGCCATACTAACGCCACCTGGGTGTGATGGTGTTTCCACTCTGGGTTGTCGGTAATGCCTGAAAGCGAAAGTCAGAGTGGCACTTTAGATTCGGCAGAATGTGTTACTGTGGCAGCTGCTCCCTTTGTTCTTATCTGCTTATCATAATAATAGTGTAAAATCATAATAATGAACATGAAGATCAATCAACAATGAAATAAAATCAACTGTTAGTGTTACCAAAATCACTCAGTAACTATTGCCTTTATTTTCCCCCTTTCTTCCCAAATTCCAATGTTGATTATCTAAAATTAAGTAAAAAGGACAGCTTCATCCCATGGACCTTGTCAAAAGTTGTTTACAATTCACACGCAGTCCTTTTAATGATCAAAGTGTTATGACAACAGTTCCATTTTCATTTATTACAACAGTGTCCCTATTGTGAGTGCTAACCAATCAACTACAGAGGCATAGATCTGACAAACATGGAGGAAGTTAGGTTAAAATGTTAAATATCCCACTTGACAGGGAAAAAAAAAAAATCTCTTCCCAGAGACAGACTCACTGATATTTTTGTTGTTGTTTTATTTAATGATAATAATAGTTTTTTTAATACACCTATTTCGGCCAACTCTTCTGCTGGAATGGCCCACATTGTTGCAAAGAACAGGAATATTTTGAGAGCAACTTCAGCAAGTCAAGCTTTAAAATAGGCCACCAGCCAACCTATCTATCTACCTAACATTTTTTTTTCTTCCCCACTACAATTTGTTTTGACTGTTTTCTAGTGACTGTTCATATTTTTGTATTTTGTTATTGTTGTTTGTTTCTTTCTTTCTTTGTTTTCTCTTGTTTTTTTGTTTTTATTGTTGTTATTTTTTGTTACGTCTCATTTATTGTGAAGTGAAGTGAAGTGAAATTGTTCGTCCGCCATACATTGTGTGTTTTTTCCAACTGTATGAGCTCATCGCCTATAAGCTATAGCTATAGCTTGTTGATGAGCACATAATGATTCTTTGTATCTTTATTTTGTCTTGAATAAATTTTTGTTTAAACCAAAAACAAAAAAAAGCTTTAAAATATGTGACATACCACCATTTACAAATTACATATTATATACGCAACCCTGCAAAATTGAAATGATTGATTCAGTCATTACCTTTGACTGCTGCTCCTCGATTTGTTATTGTAACTCCTCTCCCCTTCCTCGTCGTCATCATCATCATCGTCGTCGTCATCATCATCATCATCATCTTCATCCCTGTATGATGACACCTTGGATCGCTTAGGAGTGGTGCCCCCTTCTAAGTTTTCTGTTTCTCGCTTCAATGCCGCAAGCTTATCTAAGCCAAAGAGGGACACTTTGGGCATGTCTGGTTTCTTGAAAGTGTGAGCCTCTCCTGATGGCTTTTTCATGATGACCAGCCCTCCCTGCTCGTTGTCGCTGGACCCTTCCAGTCGGTGAACGACCCCGTCGTCCTCAAAAGACAGGGACGCCATCTTCTAGCTGATTTCTGTCTAGTATTTTACACAAGTACGTCAAACTTCAAAATCAAATATTGCTCAAAATGTATACACAGAATTGGTTCTTGCTTATTTGTTGTCAATGTCAACATTGTAATGCCTAAGTATCTAGAGGCAGTTTGCTAAATTCGCTCTCGGAGTCGGAGCCATGTGCAGCAAATTTTAAGACCATTTCAGTTTCTAGATGAATGTAAAACACGTCACACTCTCTGTGAAAACAGTATCAACAGCAAGCCAAACTAAAACAATGCCTAAAACGTAAAAATGTCACACCTCTACCACGCATGCAAACAATCTTCGTTCTCAACTTATAAATCTCAACGTATGATTAACTATCGTGTGTAGTCTCCTGTGTTTGAAAATTAACTTTGGTATAAGTGAAGCTTCTTTTCCACAGTTTCGAAATTCGATAATCGCAGCGCAAGCAGCTGTTAGACAAACAAAAATATCATCATTTTAGCCAAATATTCAAATTAGCCTAATTAGAGCTCAATATTGAGCACAATACAAAACTAACGTACTGACTTCACAGGGAGAACCCGGGCAACATAAACAACATGGCGGACGCCATCCTCGTCCGAGCCCTGAGAGGGCAACCCAAAACATTAAATCTGTGTAATAAGCATCTGGCCAAAGTACCCAAGGCGATTGGAAAGTTAGAATTTGTTTGCCAACTAAACTTGAAAAATAACAAGCTTAAAAAGCTGCCGCCGGAGCTGACTCACCTGTTCCAGGTACTTACTACAAAAACTCAGAATTTATAACACATGTCAGTAGTTTCTTGTTTCTTACAGTTTACTTACACTTAGGAGCTCCCGCGTCTTGCCATGCATCATGAGACAGTCAAAGTGCTGTGGGGGTCCACTGAGGGGTTTGGTTTACAGGTTGAGAGTGTGAGAGTCTTGAGACGTGAACGAGCCAGCTGAACTACTGCCAGACGTTTTCGCTGGTCACAAAATCGCTTCACTTAACTGCAAGAGCAGAGTCTCCCTGAGGCATTTGTTGTCAAAGTAGTCCTCCCCCCCCCCCCCCCCCCCCCCCCATTAGTGGTGTGTGTAGGAGGGGGGGGGGGGGGGCTGGTTTTCAAATGCCGTCTCACAATCACAGAACTAGAACTTTGTGTTTGTAGAGAAGAGTGAACAGTACATTGGAATTGTTTGTTGTTTTGTTGTTGTTGTTGTTGTTGTTTGTTTTTTTTTTACATTAGAGCCATAAAAAAATGCCCCAATGTCTCATTGTTTTCAGCTGCTCTAAGAGTCTAACAAAAATTGTATCTATAGATATGATCTACATACATTGCAGTTAACCAATTTCAAGGCCCTTTGTGAAAGTCTTGTTTCTAAACTGTAAACATGTGTGGCATTTAAGTGAAAATTACATTTGTTTTGACAGCACATGAGTAGCAAATTTATGTATACCTGCAGTATGGATTGACTGTTTTTAGACCATACTTATTGTTGCTTGTGTGTGTGTGTGTGTGTGTGTGTGTGTGTGTGTGTGTGTGTGTGTGTGTGTGTGTGTGCAGCTTCAAGTATTAAATTTAGGAAACAACGAATTTGAAGAGTTCCCTCAGCTGTTGCAGCACTTGCACAGCTTGGAGAAACTGCATTTCTTCGGCAACAAAATTGCAGACATAGCACCTGCCAGTCTGAGTGAGTGTTTTTTGTTGTTGTTGTTGTGTGATGTATGTGTGTGCGTGCATGCATGCATGCTTATGATTTTTTTTAATGATTATATGATAGTATTAGTAGTGTATATATATATATCTGTAAAATTTTATAGCAGTGCATGATATACTCACATTTAAAATGCAGTTGTTGTTTAATGTAATTTTTAAGTGGAATTATATTTTCAATAATATTTAATCAAAGTAAAAAAAAAAATTGTTTCATAAGGATATCTTTCTTTTGATATTTAATTATTATCACTGTTATTGACATGCTGAAATAAAACATAATGAATCATCAAATGATATAACATTTTTAATTGTGAGGTCAGTAATAAATGTAGTAGTCAACTATTGGTGACTGTTTTATTTATGACTAATAAAAAGTAATATCTCAATCCAAATGAAATTCTAAAACAAGCCATGACAATGTTTAGATTTTGTTGTTGTTATTGTTTTCAGATGGTTTCAAAAGTCTCACTTTCCTGAATTTGAACAACAACAGACTACAAACATTACCTGCTGAAATTTGCAAGTATGCCTCAACTATATAAATCTGTATAACTATAAGTGTATTATTTTGTGGATTTAAAAGACTGACTGACTAACTGATCTAGGTAACTCACTTACTACAGTGCTGTGTAGTTTTGCATTTATGATTTATTTTCAATGCTTGATTGGTGTAGAATATTATACCTGGCAGCCAGAACTATGATATGTGTGTATTTATTTATATACATGTGTGAATGTGTGTGTTTGGGTGTGTGTGGTGTGTGTGTGTGTGTGTGTGTGTGTGTGTGTGTGTGTGTGTGTGTGCATGCATG
>JABMCL010003731.1:155000-211454 GCA_018857735.1 Alviniconcha marisindica
TCTCTTTTTTATTCCAAATACGTGTGTATCCCCTCTGTCCAAAACAGAGACCACTGTTAAAAGAGAGTCTCATTTCTCTGTTATAAAAATGATGGTGTTTTCCAGTTTCAAAATGAATTTGTTTTAACAGTGGTGAAAGGTTGTGTAGTCACTAAATGCGGTGTGTCATAATTCAGATAAGCATTTTCAACACCTTATACACATGTACTGCTGTGATATTTTTAATTGTACTTGTATCAGTGGCAGTTCTTTTTGGCAATGATACAATACACAAGTGTAAATTAGCATTTAATCAACAAAGATACGCTATGTTTATAATGTCATTTATTTCTATTTGTGAATATTTACTGCTACTGCTGCATGTGTGTGTGTGTGTGCGTGCATGTGTGTGTGTGAGAGTCAAGAATGTAAAGAGAATCTGTGCTCTTGATTTCTTCCCCCCCCCTCCCCCCCCCTTTTTCTGATGGCTTTTTGCAACCTTTTCACCATTGTATAGTGTGGATGTACACATGAATTAAGTCTCAAGTGTTGTGTTAGCTTTATAGTGGAATTCCTCTACTCAGTCAATAATTCATATGCCCAAATAAGGCAAAACAATGTGCAAAAGGAGGACACTGATTGGTTGAAGTGGTCTTGGTTGTTGTGGAAACTGTGCCATTGGCAAAAGTGCACTGAAGGATTTCTGCTGCTTAAAGCTAACATTTTTCATCATTTGCCTGTCAGCCCACATGTTTTGCGTTGTCTAATTAAAATCAGCGTTCATTTTCAACTTTTGTGTGTTTGGATCTTGCTTCAGAACACTAGCAGTGAACTTATTTTGTTTTGGTTTTTGTTACACACTTTTATTCACAGACTTATTTGACTGAATCACACACACATGCATGCACACACACACACAGAGGTATACACACACCATAACCCGTTGTTAGTTTTTATTGTAACTCTTCAGTAGTTGTAGAAATTGTTAGCAGAGAAATAACACCTACATACATACTGGCTCTTGCACCAAACAATTTTTCTCCCCAACTAACCAGTACCTGTACAAAAATATAAAACGATTGCCCATGAACAAAAGAACCAAATAACGCCCCATATAGTCTGCAGTGTCAAAAATATATTAACATGAAATGCTCATTTTGTCCAACTTCATTGTAGCAAATTTACAACGTATTGCTTTAAACGTGATCATCAGTGCTGTATTTCATCAAAATCATAATCGGCGACAAATCAAAACACATGGCAGAACTTTTCATCAACATTTTGTTTTGACTGAAGTTTTATGACCTGATGTCATCACCAAACTTCAGTCAAAACAAAATGTATCAATACAAGGTATTTATTACCTAGCCGCATTACAAAATGCAATCATTTCATGAAAATCATAAACATAGTCAGTCAACAATCAAAACATATGGAGGTTTTCAGTCCGCAAGTTTAGCTATAGTTTAAAAACGAATTCAGTGGCATTTAAAAAAAATAAACAAGCCTATGAAATAAAGTGATCCACAACTAACAGTTTAAAGGGGACCAAACTGAAAAAACACATCATGGGGCCTGTCAATGGGGATGGAATAAAAAATTAAAAATGGAGAGAAAAAACAACAACCTACACACATATATTTCAGGTTTTTATTTGTGTCTGTTAATAATCAACGTTTGAAAGTTGTGAAGACACGACTGCAAGTGCTGCCATTTTGTGCCCAGCAGTACGGCAAAAGTATCAAGTACATCACAAGCCAACCTATTTCTGCTCTTCTTTGGGGAAAAAAGCAAACCAACATGGCTGAGCCCTAAGAAGCTCAAGTTCAAGACGAAAAAGTACTTTAGAGATATTGACTGAACCACCAAATGAAGCATGGAGATGAAAATATTTGTGTATTTTTGACAGTCACTGGCTAAGTTGAGGCTTCAGTTTTTGATTTCCCTTTAAATACAGCTTCACTAGTAACAGTGAATTTTCACTAACTGTAAGGGCCAGGTTGATTGTATGTGAGTGAGAGAGAAAACTTGCAGTAAATCTTTCCAACATGTAGGCACTGACACACTTTAGTGGGACCATAGTGTGTGGGTAGAGCTTAGTCTGTGGGTGGAGCTTAGTCTGTGGGTGGAGGTTAGTCTGAGCTTAGTCTGTGGGTAGAGCTTAGTCCATGGGTAGAGCTTAGTCTGAGCTTAGTCCATGGGTAGAGCTTAGTCTGTGGGTAGAGCTTAGTCCATGGATAGAGCTTAGTCTGTGGGTAGAGCTTAGTCTGTGGGTAGTGCTTAGTCTGTGGGAAGAGATTTCTCTGTTCAGGAAACAAGTTATATGCATACAACACTAAAGAGTGTCTGCAGGTACAATCCTGAATCAAGCTCACAGTAATGCTAGTGAATCTTTAAATGTTCAATTTATGACAAAAAAGAAAAACAACTGGAGAATCAAGCTTCCAGTAGTGATGCAATGAATGTAATGCCCAATCTGACAATGCAAGAAAAGACAATGGTGAATAAAACCAAATTACCAATTTGACAATGCAGATGTTTTTTTCATTTTTAAAACAAAAACTAAAGTGACTATGAATAAGATCAGAGCAATGTCATACTGAATTACTATGTCCAATTTGACAGTGAAAAAATACTGAATTCTGTAAAGCTCATGGAAATTTCACAATGAAGTAAACATTAAATTTGGCTTTGAAAAAGTCAAAACAAACAGCAATGTCACAATGAAGTTAACCGAATACTCAGCATGACAGTGAAAACAAGAAACTGGCAAACCAAGGGGCACAATGCTACGTGATGTAGCAACAGACGATTTCCGGAAATAACAGGCGAAGATAATTTGACAGTGTTTTCTTACTCCGGGAGAGTGAAGTCCCCTGAATGGAGGTGGCAGCAGAGAAGAGCCGATCTGCGACACTTTGAGATCTTCAGGCATGGACTATTATAATTTATACTAGACTACCAGCTGGGGGAAACCTACTATCCGATCTGCACGTTCCCCGCGAGCAGTGAGTGTTTGATCGGCATTTCTGATGCCTTTTCTGCCTTTCGTTTACAGGGTATCCATCATCTTCCCCACGTGCTCACTGTACCCCCAACAAAAGCGTGCCTACTCTGCGCTACACCCGCAGGCATGGACCTATATATACAGGTCCATGCCCAAAGGCTCTTACCAAGTGCAGTCCCCTGTATTTCTGAAGATCGTCTACTCTTCATGCCAAAGAAATACAGCACCCATAATTGCTGACCATAGCACAGAAAACCATGCATGGCAGAAGAAAGCAACTGATAATTCACATAATATATACATGTACAGACACCTTACACTTTAAACAGCCCAGCTGTTAGCACCTAATATTGGTATGAATCAGCAAACCACTGATGTTTCACATTCGTGTATGTTTGCTGAAACACCTTACATTTTAAACAGCCTTGTTATTGGTGTGAATCAGCAAGCCACTGATGTTTCACATTCCTGCATGTTTACTGAAACACCTTACACTTTCAACAGCCTTGTCGATGATCCTTAATACTGGAGTGAATCAGCAAACCACGGATGTTTCACATTCGTGTATGTTTACTGAAACACCCCACACTTTAAAACAGCCTTGTTTTGATGCCTAATATTGGTGTGAATCAGCAAACCACTGATGTTTCACATAGGTATACTGAGGTACCTTACACTTCCAACAGCCTTGTTGATGATCCTTAATACTGGAGTGAATCAGCAAACCATGGATGTTTCACATAGGTATACTGAGGCACCTTACACTTTAAACAGCTTTACTGATGATCCTTAATACTGGTGTGAATCAGCAAACCACCGACATTTCACATAAGTATACTGAGGCACCTTACACCTTACACACCTTAAACAGCCTTGGTGTTGAGACTTAAAACTGGTGTGTAATGAAACACTCTGGTGGCACAATAAAAAATACAGAAATACACTTTACAGTCTAAACAGCATGGTTTTTCAAAGGTTCAGACCAGTGTTATTCCAAACTGTCATAAAAAAGAAGCTCCACCACTAATATTGTGACCACTTGTATGTGTCCTGGTTACATGACACATGGGGGGGGGGGGGGGGGGGGGGGGGGATGGATGGATGCAACTAATGAGGTGTTTGCACAAACTGAACTACTCCCCTGAATGGATTAACTGGAAATAACAGTGGTTAGATCTAGAACCTGAAGTGACAGAATGGTGAGATCAAGAGTTTGAGGTGACAAAGCAGGTAGATCTATTGAGTTAGTGTGAAATGAAGGATGACAAGATCCAGAGCTAAAAGTGACTGAGTGATTATGTCTGGAGTTTGAAGGGTAGGTGACTGAGTGATAAGATCTAGAGTGTGAAATTACTGAGGGATATGACTTTTGAGTGTGAAGCAACCGAGTGATAATATCCTGAGCCTAAGGTGATTGAGTGAACAGATTTAGAGTGTGAAGTGAATAAGTGATAAGTTCTAGGAGTGTGAGGTGACTGAGTGATAAGATCTAGAGATTGAAGTGATTGCGTGACAAGATCTAGAGTGTAAGTGATTTGAATGATAAGATCTAGAGTGTAAGTGATTTGAGTGATAAGATCTAGAGTGTGAAGTTAATGACTGATAAGACAAAAGAGCTAATGGTGTGCATATTTCCAGCAGAGTTATCCACAAAAAAATTATACCTTTGTATGTATGACATTTCCAAGCCTAAAACTTGCACAGGTTGGCTGGGCGGTTTGGTGGGGGGAAGAGTGGGGCAGGAAGGGGGCGTAACTGGAGTATGGTCTGCACATGACAGGTACACAGCAGTATAAGCCATGCAATTCCTCGGGAAAACGCACAAGACCAATGCAGCATTAGCTCTGCCACTGGCAGCACACATAAAGTGTTACCGAACTCCTTCAGCTCAAGCATTTGATTCATTTCACTCGGGTCATAATCCTGGCACATCCTCACAGTGTACATCCCCATGTTTCTGTGAAAGTACCAGGGAGGCAAGACGCATGCATCTTAGATCAAAATGGAAATGCAAACAACAGTCGATGTGTAAAAAGTCAAGAATTCCTCTAAAAAATAAATGTATGCAAAATTTACTCAAAAGTCAAGAATTCCTCTAAAAAATATATGTATGCAATATTCACTCACTTTCATGAAGCATCTGTGAATATACACCGGCTTGATTAATAATTAAAAGCATGTCTCAGTTTAGGTCAATTTTACTGGCTGCCTGTTCAAAAAGACCGGAACAACAACAGACTGCATTCACCTTCAGCAGAAGAAAAAAACATATCTTCAGGACAGATGTGGGGTTTAGCTGACGAGTTCCTATAGCTTCCAGCACTCATCAATAACTTCAAATACATGAGCACAGTTACACACACACACACACACACACACACACACCACACACACACACACACACACACACACGCACACACACAACTGCCATTCACTCATCGACCTTCTCCACCAGTTCTAAAAAAGGAAGACGGAATCAGAAGTGCATTGCAATGACGGAACTTGTATCCCCGGGTACATTACATGACAGGCACCAGTTCAGTGCAGGAGAACTGTTATATGATCTACCCAGCACTGACTTCTGTTGAACACAGTTTACCTTCCACCTCTCAAAAGCTCACACACAGTCAAAAAAATTAATTTAAAAAAAATCACATCTAACACCCTAAACCACCCCAAATTATCAACAACAAAGCAGAAGGCAAAAACAAAAACAAAACATGAAGCAGCACCAACAAGTCAACAACAACAAAAATGAAAACATGCCCACAGGCCTATAACTGTCACCCTACCTTGCAAAACTTGCACTGGCTCCCAATTCAGTGACAGGGTGACAGTCCCCAACCACGCTTGCCCGCAGGCAGCGGACAGTGGAACAACCTCCAAATTGAGCGTTAGCTGCAAAGTAAGCCAGCTTGCTGGAGGAATAAGCAGTCACGGTCCAGACTGGCAGTGTTCCTACCAGGAGGGAGGTGGGGTAGCAGGTGGCTCTGCCGCTACACCTGAAAAATGCCCGAGACATCCACTGACGGGTTCACCAGCAAACATGGGCTGCCATAAGCCCAAGCTAAGGAATGGGTCCCCGGAAAAAATATGCCCCCCCCCCCCCCCCCCCCCGTGCTCCCAGGGCAGGACATAGGAACCAGACACTAAGGGTGAGGTAACCCTGACAGAAAAGGCAGATGGCTGAAGACAGCGGTACTGAACCAATGGCACTCTCCAGAATATCACGGAACCACACACTTTTAATGCCAGGAGTACACTGACAGACAGCTGCGACATGGAAGAATGGCCCACTGAGGGCCTTCCAGGGTGGTGCAGCGTCAGGCTCCGTGCCTGAAAGCAGTCCACCCTCAGCCACTGGAGGACCCTCCCGACAGCCTTGCCACGCCATGGGGTGGGGTAGGACAGCTACTTGCAGCACTTCAACCTCAACCAGGACGCATTGACTTTACCAAGTCAAGCACTGGAATGCAGAGGGAGTCCAGCATGTTCTGCATGAGAGGAGCATCAACATCTGCTGCATCCAGAAAACCCATCTACAGAGCTGCAAATCCTTCAAGATCAGAGGCTACCAGTGCTTCAGGTTAGCCAGAAGTGGCAGGCGTAAAGGTTGAATTCTGAGACGCATCCGAAATAACATCCATGCCTGTTAGACTGCAGTTCATATGGAAGGAGCCGAGTATCAGGCCATTTTGAGACTTACTGGAAACAACATCCATGCCTGTGAGACTGCAGTTCATATGGAAGGCGCTGAGTATCAGGCCGTAATGGTAAAACTGGAGACCGGACGCAGTGGAACTGCTCAACCTGAACCACCACTGCTCCACCGACCAACTGCTTTGCCTCAACTCCTCTGATGTCCCAGCCTCAACCTTCTTGGCAGTGGGCAACTTCAACAGCCACTCCCAGAGCTGGAGGTACAGTCACAAGGGCAGAAAAGGTGAGGCAGTGGAAACCTGGCAGGACAACAACCAACTCATCGTCATCACTGATCCAATAGGAACACCCCAACCTTCTACTCCAGATGATGGCACACCACTTCAATGAATTGATCCAAAGGACACCCCAGCCTTCTACTCCAGATGACGGCACACCACTTCAATGAATTGATCCAAAGGACACCCCAGCCTTCTACTCCAGATGATGGCACACCACTTGAACACCACATCTTGCTCTCTGCATGGGAGATGTCCATAAAGAAGTCAATAGAGAAGTGGGAGAGCAGTTAGGAGGAAATGATCACGGGCCAATCTATCTTAGCACTTAGGAGGAAGTGATCACGGGCCAATCTATCTTAGCGCTTAGGAGGAAGTGACTACAGGCCAATCTATCTTAGCACTTAGGAGGAAGTGATTACAGGCCAATCTATCTTAGCACTTAGGAGGAAGTGATTACAGGCCAATCTATCTTAGCACTTAGGAGGAAGTGATTACAGGCCAATCTATCTTACCATCAGTTGGCATTTGAAGACTGGTTTCTCTTGAACACAATTTACCTTCCACCTCACAAGGTCACACATACAGCAAAAAAAAAAAACACAACTTAATTCGCATCTAACAACCCCCGTCCACCCTACCCGACCCCAAATTATCAACAACAAAGCAAAAAGCAAATTATAAAAACACAAAGCAGCACCAGCAAATGAACAATGATAAAAATGAAAACATATGCTTATAGGCTTGCATTGATAATGTTCACACTACTCTCCAAAACTTGCACCTTCAAATATTATTTTCCGTCTTACAGTCATGCATTATCATTCAAACAAAGTCTGACTGTACTTACGTTAAAAGAATCAAAACCAAAGTTGTCATCAACTGATAATCTTTGGAGAAAGAAAAAAAAATGCTTACAACCAAGAGAAATATTCGCCTCACTGGCAACAGTCACTGAGCAAAACCAAACGCAGCAAAACAAAAAGGTGTGTGTACATCCACAATCATAAACTATTCCATAAGTGTACAGGTCCCTTACATCAAACCTGCTAGTAGCTATGCAAAGCAGGGGAAAGTGGTGGTGGTGGTGGTGGTGGGGGGGGGGGGGGGGGGGGTAGACCCATACTGGATGGCCAAATACAAACAGACTATTACAGCTCAGTCAGATGCTTACTTATGAAGCAGCACACCTGAATTTCCCAAACAACCTCACCCACAGCTGTTGGTGGACCTCCAAGTCTTGGGACAATGAGAACTTAAAGGGGAACCAAACCTAGGAGGCAAAATGATCGAAATATTTACAGAATAAGCACATATTTTCATCAGCATGCTTCATTTGGTTGCTCTATCAATTTCTGTACCAATGAAGTCCATTTTTGCTTCAAATTTAGACTATGTTAGTTCACTTCTATCAATTTCTATACAAATGAAGTACATTTTTGGTTCAAATTTGGACTATGTTGGTTCACTTAGAACTATCAATTTCTATACAAATGAAGTCCATTCTTGCTTCAAATTTGAACCATGTTGGTTCACTTCTATCAATTTCTATACAAATGAAGTCCATTTTTGCTTCAAATTTGAACCATGTTGGTTCACTTTTAATACTAATGAAGTCCATATTTTCTTCAAATTTGAACTATGTTGGTTCACTCCTTACCAGTGAAGAGCAGAAAAAGGTTGGCTCGTGCTGTACTGGATAATTTTGCCATAAATTCTGGCCACAGATTCCTGATGCCACTGATACGGACTGCTGAGCACAAATTGGAAGTAGTGGTCATGTTTTCACTCCGTTGAAATGTCAGTTTTTAACATAATGAGAAATCAAGCAAAAAAACTGCTGGGTGTATACTTTTTATGCCTTTCCTATTAATAGAGTCAGCTTTTGTGCCATTCCTATTAACAGACTCAGTTTTTGTGCCATTCCTATTAACAGAGTTAGTTTTTATGCCATTCCTATTAATAGTCTGTGATGCTTCTTTGGTTCAGTTCCCCTTTAATACAAAATAAGAGGAAACTAATGTACTGACAAAAAGTGTTTTCCCAACATCTTTCAAAGTTTCAAAATCTGCACTCTTGTGTCAAACAGTGTACGGATCTGGAAAAATCTGCAAGGTTAGTAAAGTATCAGACAGTATCTGAGCACTTCATTTTTTTTATAACAATTTTTTTTTAAAGAGGAGGAAAACAAATTGGGACATACACCATGTACCTATCTAAATACACATTAAAAACAAACCAAAAAAGCAAACTGAGCTGTAAAGGGAAAACCAGTTTGTGGGAGCAAAGCATGAAGAAGTTACCAAAGACGGTGGGTGAGTGCAAGAGACAAAATGTTACACAGTGGGGCAACCATCACTCTAGGATTTGAACAGCTAACAATAATCAGTCAGCAGGGTGGACTCCGCTAAGCCAGACACCCGCAAGCGGACGACCACCTGTTGACAGTTTTATACAACACTCATCGACACCAATAAAGCAGCAAAAGTGACAGAACTGAACACATGACTATGATCCACTGAACAAGAAAGGCAAGCTGCAAAGTGTCTCACACGGCAAGAAGTTCACTGAATCAAAGACCTAGCTCCGTGTTTCCCATGTTCTGGTCTGACATGGCAAGAAGTTCACTGAATCAAAGACCTAGCTCCGTGTTTCCCATGTTCTGGTCTCACGTGGCAAGAAATTCACAGAATCAAAGACCTAGCTCTCCATTACCCATGTTCTGGTCTCACGTGGCAAGAAATTCACTGAATCAAAGACCTAGCTCCGTGTTTCCCATGTTCTGGTCTGACATGGCAAGAAATTCACTGAATCAAAGACCTAGCTCTCCATTACCCATGTTCTGGTCTCACGTGGCAAGAAATTCACTGAATCAAAGACCTAGCTCCATGTTTCCCATGTTCTGGTCTGACATGGCAAGAAATTCACAGAATCAAAGACCTAGCTCTCCATTACCCATGTTCTGGTCTCACGTGGCAAGAAATTCACTGAATCTAAGACCTAGCTCCGTGTTTCCCATGTTCTGGTCTCACATGGCAATAAATTCACTGAAACAAAGACCTTGCTCTCCGTTACACATGTTCTGGTCTCACATGGCAATAAATTCACTGAAACAAAGACCTTGCTCTCTGTTACACATGTTCTGGTCTCACATGGCAAGACATTTACAGAATCAAAGACCTAGCTCTCCGTTACACATGTTCTGGTCTCACGTGGCAAGAAATTCACAAAATCAAAGACCTTGCTCTCTGTCACGCATGTTCTAATATAATCCACCTGCTCCAGCAGGTAAGATTCACAGAATTCATTCTCAGCACAAATACTATTTGAGACATCATCGTGTTTCACAGGTTCAGCTCTCAGCAAGTTGTTCCTTTACGTGCACTGAAACAATTTCCTACATACACACTGTTATATACATAATACTCTTGGCCTTGGCTTTCTGGTAAATGCTTAGTTCTCTGGTTTGGATTTTGGACTCAGTGGAGTCAATTTCGAACAGCACATTCTATCCTACAAAAGTGAAGTTTATTTGCCACAACAGATACAGAAGCCCATCTGCACTGAACATAAAATTCTGACACACCTGAGCACGGATCTAAAGCTTACCTTTAGCATCTCTCCATTTAGCACTGTTACTAGTGTTAGCACTGATCCACAGGTAAACACTGTTTGAGCATAGATCACAAGCATGTACACATATAGGTACATGTTACGACACAGAACATATGTTGTGCTGCTCACATTATTATCTAGTCTCATATTGTCATCATTACATATTCAAACTAGCATCTACTCGTATATTGTAATCATTACATATTCAAATTATATTATCTTTAAATGATGTAGAAACAGTCTCAATTCATGCAGCCATAGTTATAGCATCCTCATCCAGAACAACTGTTTATTTCACTGCTGTCATGGGGAAATTGCCTGAGCCAAGAGCACCTACACTGACTTAAGGTTTAAAAAAAAAATTGGAACAAATTAAAAGTATTTCAACAGTACGACATGATTTTTGTTCATATGTCATGGTTACAGCAAGGCATTTTAAGACAGCACTGTACAGGTGCACAGCATTTCATTTGGACTGACCAGCATTCTACACATACTGGGTTACTCTGACTCCGAAACAAGGACCGCTCAGCTACAGCAGCTGGGAGTATTCTCTGATGATCACTTCGACACAGAAAGTGTCTGGGTATACAATAAAACCAGCCACATGCATCACTATCACAAGAAGGCTGGCTGATAGCATGCTTCAAAAAAAGTCTACTGAGACAAGAAATACTTTTCAGATGCTGTCGCCCAAATCAATCCTCAACAAAATATGGAAGAACTTGGTAACGCCAAAGTTATTAATATCAACCAAACCACCTCCTCATCCCTCGTCCAAAACCACCAACCATCTACATTCCTTCTCCCTGTCAGCCACAAGGCTGGGGAACGGTCTTCCACCTCACGCATCCTTTGGCTGACACCCCACAGCCTTCAAACCCGCCTGTGGAAGACTGGGCGAGGCCCATCAGACGGGTCCATCCACGCAAGAGGCCCAGCCAACCACACCATCCGCATGATGTCAGGTTTTAACCTGAACTGAGTACCTCAGCATCAACGTTAGTTTTTAATACTGTCCCAAAGCACATATATGTGCACAGAGTGGTGACTACATTCATCTACAGCAGGGCTCTATGGGGGTCGTATCTGCAATGAAAATACTACGGCTGCAGAGACTCACGTCACGGCACTTTTATCTGTTGCTGTGCTGAGGCTATGCGGCATCATGTGGTCAACGCCCCTCCACCAGAGCTGTGACTCTACTGCAGACAGAATGTCACCATGTTGGCCAACCAACGCTTACTAACATCTGCCTGATTCTTTGACCCTTTGGCATCAAACTTCTCGGAGGCTTCATATTCAGCTTAAACTCTTGATTGTTAATTAGCACTCAAAACACATAACACAAGTAAACAACAAAGACCTGAGTCGCCTACAGTAACTCACCTGCCATGCGTGTAAATGCAAGGTACATAAACTCCACCAGAGGTACATCCTCAGAGGTACATCCTTATATTGTATGAGGATGTACTTCTGGTGGAGTTTATGTGCCTTGTATTTAGACGCATGCCAGGTGAGAGTTACTGTAGGTGACTCATGTCTTTGTTGTTATACTTGTGTTATGTACTTCGAGTGCTAATTAACTCCCTTGTGTGCTGATTCTGCACAAACGCTCTAGGCCTCGTTCTGTTTCAGATTTTTTCATCTTGGTGTTCACAAGCAACATCAAATTCCTTTCATCACATCCCTAATGAGGTACCGTTTCTGTTGGTGTAGAATTCTGACAGTCAACCAAAGAATGGTCAATGCCGATCTTCTCAATTTGTCTGATGCTGAACCTCACAGCATTTGTCAAAAAGAACGGGCTCCACCGGTCAGACTGGATGCTTTGTTGGTGTAAATTTCTGCAATCAACAGTCGCTGATGGCATTCTTTGACTTTGACCTGTCTGACTGGTGAAGGCTGGTCAGCCGGAGTCTGCCCCGATGATGAAGCGTATTCCATCAGCCCCCAAGGACAGATCTCCCTTGTCCAGGTCGTTGTTGGTGTAGAGCTCCGTGTAAACTGGACAGTGGTCACTGACCACCCCACCCCACTTCCAGCCATCAGGGATCCAGGGACTGCTCAGTCCTTCACGCACCACACCCTTGTTACCTGCACACAGCCACCACACTGACACATCCAGTTACACATCACACTGACACATCCTGTTACAGGACTGCATATAGTCACCACACTGACACATCCTGTTACCGGTTGTTTCACCACACTGACACATCCTGTTACATGGCTGCACATTGTTAACACATGCCATTACTGGGCGGCACACACCACACTGACACATCCTGTTACATGGCTGCACATTGTTAACACACCCCGTTACAGTGCAGCACACACCACACTGACACATCCTGTCCCACGATTGCACACATCCATCACACTGACACATCCTGTTACAGGGCTGCACACCGACATCCCGTTACAGGGCTGCACACATCACACTGACATCCTGTGACAGGGCTGCACACCGACATCTCATTACAGGGCTGCACACACCACACTGACATCCTGTTACAGGGCTGCACACTGACATCCTGATACAGGGCTGCACACACCACACTGACATCCTGTTACTGGGCTGCACACTGACATCCCGTTACAGGGCTGCACACACCACACTGACATCCTGTTACAGGGCTGCACACTGACATCCCGTTACAGGGCTGCATGCACCACACTCACGCATCTCACAGGGCGGCACACAACAAGAATACAGACACATTACACTGAAGGAACAGCACAGCCATAACACAGGTACAGGACTGTACAGAGAAGTTGCCTGCACTGATCCACTGATGTTCAAGGATTTCATCTGAGCTTACACATGTGTGTGTGTGCATGCAGTGCCTGACACGCATGCCTGCATGCATGTGTGTTTGCAGCACACAAATTCTCCATAAATCTGTGGAATAAAGTACCCCATGACTTGATCTGAGTTGACTCGACTTAATCGCAAGGAGGCTATGACCAACAAAATTACCGCTTCCGCATACACAATGTCCTTAGAGCTCCAGCAGTGCCATAAAAGTGCAAAATGGACATTTTATGGTCACTCTGCCTTAACCATGATTCTAACTGGTGGGAGTTCTTTTCAACTGTACTGTCTTTAACAGAAGCTGCAGCGCTGCACTTACCTGTGTGTATTTTCTGGGTCTGTTGACTGATCCAGATGTTGTCGTAGCACTTGCTACCCCCTGGGCTGCTGCTGCTGATGTTGGTGGGGGTGTCTGCACTGATCATGCTGGTGTACCCTTTCCTACGCAGCTTGTCAAACTCTGCAGCCAAACCAAAACACCCTTACTGATTCGACTTCAGCAGTGGGAGCTGCTCATCAAGCATTCACTCACTTAGTTATGCTTTGTATTTCACTGTGTCAGAGCGCACAAAATTGCCTTCGCTGACTCTTGCATTCATTACATCAAATCAGAACTACTGATATGCTTTGTATCTCGTTGTGTCAACGCGCACGAAATTGCCTTTGTTGACTCTTGCATTCATTACGTCAAATCAGAACTACTGATTCACTGAATGAATCTTAATATTTAATACCCAGTCAACCCTGATGGTCCAGGTCACACAACTATTACTAGGGTGAAACACGACTCCTCAAATCACAAGCAAAAGTCAGACTGAGTGTGAATTTTGCACCCTGCTTTATAACTGAAGAAGACAGTGAGAAAAATAAGTGTGAACAAACAGACTGGGGAAAAAAGAGAGAGAAAAAGCAGTATCCAAGGTGTAATTGAGTGAAGCATGTGCAGCATATCCTAACCTACTCAAGCTTTGCCCACTTTGCCCCAGACAGCCCACTCTTTTTCCTTACTGCGTGACCCCAGACTGCCCAGTAGCGACCAGTAACCACACACTCCATACTGGCGTGCAGAATCAACACACATATTGATTTTTAAAGTTGTATACCAGGATCATTTGACACAGTTACTTCCCTTCACGTGTGATTTCATACAGAAAAGGGCAGCGGCTGGTCTGGGGCCAACTGGGTTAAAACTAAAAGAGAGAACCTCTAATAGCTCTGTATTCTAAACAGAGGGGACACCACTTTCTGCATCCCAGGCATCCCACTGCCAAGCAGAAAGTTCTAGAAGTGGTCAGTGTGCCCAACTTTTCATACATTACATTAACCATCAGAATTGTCATTTTCCTCACCCTCTGAATCTGGGCCCATGTTGAAGTCTCCAGCAAGAATGATGTGCTTCTCATCTGTCAACAGCATGGAAAGCAGTCATTACACATGTTCATATGTCCATTCTTATGGCCTGAACCAGTTGAAAGTGACAAAATACTTCTCATCCAACATATTTATGCATGTGAAGCTGGTAGCAGTTAGATAAACAGGCATGAGTCGAGAAACAACTTCACACATGCATACAAGCGTACACACACCTCATTATTTTAGTCATATAAATATACACCCCTTTGTTTTTTGTGACATTAAGGTTGATTTGGCTTCACCCCTCAAGCCCACACCCACAGAAAGCATGCAGGCCTACCAGGAACTTGTGCAGACAAGCAGTTGAGGAGGTCAGCCATGGATGCCACCTCTGCCTTGGTCTGCTGCAGGTCCTCGCCCTCCAGCCCCGTGGCTTTCAGGTGCACGCTGACCACCACGCAGTCCAGCTGACCGTTCACCTGCAATCAACCGTGTCCTGCGATGAGGAACCATAATGATCTTAACTGCCATTCCTGTCTGCATGTCCATGCTTGAGTGAGTTGGACTCTTCCAGCCCCTCCTGTCTGTCTGCATGTCCATGCTTGAGTGAGTTGGACTCTTCCGGTCCCTCCTGTCTGTCTGCATGTCCATGCTTGAGTGAGTTGGATCTTCCGGTCCCTCCTGTCTGTCTGCATGTCCATGCTTGAGTGAGTTGGACTCTTCCAGCCCCTCCTGTCTGTCTGCATGTCCATGCTTGAGTGAGTTGGACTCTTCAAGTGCCATCACTCTGCCCACAAGGAGTGTACTTTCTTTTCCTTCTCCACAGCATGTGTGTGTGGAGGGGGTGGGGTGGGGGTGGAGGTGGGGGGTCTGTTCAAGGTTATTTTGACTGTAAACAAAGCAAGCCCAATGTTTTCTTTCTGTAAATGCTAGCACTGTGGTTGCAGTGGGGTATATATAGTAGGGGAGGGAGGGTATGTGTGTGTGTGTGTGTGTGTGTGTGTGTGTGTGTGTGTGTGTGTGAGAGAGAGAGAGAGAGAGAGAGAGAGAGGGCACACTATGTGTGTGCGTGTGTGTGTGTGTGTGTGTGAGAGAGAGAGAGAGATAGAGTGCAGCTCCAGACTGCCTGACAGTCTTACCCTGAAGAAGCCCATGTAAGGCATCCTGGCAAATTGAGGCTTGCCATTCTCCTCTGCCTTCTCCAGTAGACTGGCACTTAGTAGTTCAATCTTCTGTGAGCTGTCATACAGGAACCCGTTGTACTCCACACTCTGAAACGTACAACATGAGCCCATTGTACTCCACACTCTGAAACAGGTACATCATGAACCCACTGTACTCCACACTCTGAAACATGTACATCACAGACCTAGTGTACTCCACACTCTGAAACATGCACATCACAAACCCACTGTACTCCACACTCTGAAACATGCACATCACAAACCCACTGTACTCCACACTCGGAAACATACATCATGAACCCACTGTACCCCACACTCTAAAACATGTACATCACAAACCCATTGTACTCCACATTCTGAAACATATGTCATGAACTGACTGTACTCCACATTCTGAAACAACATCACAAACCCACTGTACTCCACACTGAAACATACATCACAAACCCACTGTACTCCACATTTATACATCACAAACCCACTGTACTCCACATTTATACATCACAAACCCACTGTACTCCACACTGAAACATGCATCAGGAACCCACTGTACACCACACTCTGAAACAACATCACAAACCCACTGTATTCCACACTGAAACATACATCACAAACCCACTGTACTCAACACTCTGAAACATACATCACAAACCCACTGTACCAAACACTCTGAAACATACATCACAAACCCACTGTACTCAACACTCTGAAACATACATCACAAACCCACTGTACTCAACACTCTGAAACATACATCACAAACCCACTATACACAACACTCTGAAACATACATCACAAACTCACTGTACTCCACACTGAAACATACATTATGAACCCACTGTACTCCACACTCTGAAACAACATCACAAGCCCACCGTACTCCACACTGAAACATACATCACAAACCCACTGTACTCCACACTGAAACATACATCACAAACCCACTGTACACCACACTCTGAAACATGCATCATGAACCCACTGTACTCCACTCGGAAACCTACATCAAAAACCCACTGTACTCCACACTCCGAAACATACACCATGAACCCAGTGTACTCCACACTCTGAAACATACATCAAGAACCCACTGTACTCCACACTCTGAAACACACACAGAGCAGGGTGTATAAAAGAGAGTGGGCTGCTCAGCAGTGTGTATGAAAGACAGTGGGTTGCTAACTATAAGGGTGTATAAAAGGGAGATTTTTTTTTCTCCCTGGGAGTAAATGCTTGAAGTTGAAGCTGAAGCCTCCTACCCTGAACATCCTGCCAGCTACTTGTGAGACTGCACACTTCCACTGTCCTCTGTGACCACTCCAGCGTTTCACATTGGGCAGCGTTGGCTTGTTCAGTTCTTGACAAACCTTGGCAACACATTTCGTTCAACAATTAGGCCTGCTACATGGAGCTGGGAGATTCGGGACAGCTACAAAAAGATTAGATTCCGATCACATACAGTGGAACCCTCTTAGTCTTAATTAACACTTGCAGCCCTGAAAGTCCAAATGATATTTTGCTTACTGGCCTTTGGCTACCCATAAATGGTGCCGTGCTTTATCATTTTGTAGCAAAACAAACAAACAAACAAGAAAAAAGAAGAAATTGTAGTCAAACCCTAAAAGTTGGAAGCCATTCTAGTTAGTGCTTATTAGAAATTTCATAACACACACAGTGACACATACGCTGGACCAGATAGAGGAATTATTTCTAGTGCCCAGTAAGCCATAACAGTTATATCAGGGTGACACACATTGAGACAGGCATTACTAAATTGTTTTCACATCATGTTGTTCATCTTGCTATACCAATACAAGTCATCTTCCACACACTTTCCATGATTATGACACCAACATGACATCAAGTTATACAGTACCAGATGGATTTATGTGATTCGAAAGCAGGTTTACAATACCTGTCTGAATAGAAATGGATGTTTTACACCCAGTCAACCAGTGGGGTTGTATCAGTGTGTGTTCACAAATTTCTAGCATGGCTTGGTAAAAGGCAGGTTTTCCTTCGCTATGCATAGACCTATGCTGCATTAAATTTTAACAGATCAGTTGTGTTCTTAAATACTGTCCCCTCCCTTCTCTTGTTGAGCAAAACCCACCACAACACTAATATAGTAATAATAACAATAATAATAAATGATTCTTATAAAGCACTGTTCTCTAACCAGAGTTAAACTCACTGCGCTGTACAAACATCTTATAACAAAAACCACACTAACATACATTTCAAACAAACAGAATCTTAAATATCGTAGTCTACCATTATCTCCTATCAAACAATAACCATGTTACACACACACACACACACACACACACACACACACACACACACACACACACACACACACACACACTCACATACACACACGTACACCTAACCTGGCGATGATGATGAATTGCTTCATCCCTAAGCTGGACATTGTTATAAAAGCTTTAACACAATCCATGCCACGGAACGAGGCCCTTGTTCCTGGAGGTTGTGCTCACACCATCCCTGGAAGGAGCCCCTCGCTCCACAAACTCTACTTTTGCTGTCTTGGAAAACACAGCCAAACTAAAAACTGGCTTTAAAACCAACTTCCTCAATTGAAGGGAGAGAGCTCTTAGTCTTTCCACTTCCCATGTGTAATTGTGCTGACATTCAGATCAGCCAAATACAATGCTTGCAACTCAAAGTCAGAGAAACATTAGTTTAAAAAGCATACTCTAAGTATCCATCATTATTATTATTATCCATTAAAAGTCTATATCCATATAGACTTTTAATGGATGATAATAATAATAATGATGGATACTTAGAGTGCCTAATCCCACAGGCCCTAAGCACTTACACATTCTTTACATACATACATATATGTACAAATTGTCAAAATTCAACACACACACACACACACACACACACACACACACACACACACACACACAGCTCAATGATTAATACTATTACTTCTTATCAGTTTATAAATGTAATTGTAATACAACTGAAAGTTATGACTTCACACTGGCTTCACTGACTTCAGTTTGACTTTTTGTGGAAAACCATGGCTTGAAGTTCAAAGTTGAAGTGGAGAATGGCTTACATTTTAGAACTGTCAAAGTAATGTCTCCAGGAGTGTGACTGTGAGAGCAAGCTTGACTGAAAAACAATGTACCTCTTCTAGCACCTTGTCATGAGAAAGCTCCTGTACTGCTACTATTCCAAACCTGCACATGAATCAAACAGAGACAAATGTATTTTTAAAATTTTTAAATCACACTTAAAACATAATATTTAATCCATGTATGCTGTATACAAGTGTTCATAAGTTCAGAATCAACACACAAGGGAGTTAATTAGTGCTTTAAATACATAAAACAAGCACAACAAAGACTTGAGTCACCTACAGTAACTCTCATCTGGCATACAAGGTACATAAACTCCACCAGAGGTACATCCTCTGCATCTTCTTCATAAGTTCAGTTTAGCCCAAATCTCCAATTCAATGCTACCTCAGTAATAATTTATTAGTCTGCACCTCATGGGGTCAAAGTAAAGGGTACACAAATTGTTTTGTATGGATGTGACAAAGTGAACATCGCTTAGTGCCCTCCCTGAGTTACAATTAGCACGGTCTCTGCATAACCTTTAATTTCTGATCTGAAAAAATTTGCTGTTGTAATTGTGACACTGTGCGGCCACCATGTTTTTTTTCCTTTGTTTTTATCAGAACTGGACATGACCCCAAACAAGTTTGCAAGCAGGCTCGTTTGATTTGGAGCCATTTTAATCTAAATACTGGTAAGTGCAGCTTATTATCGTCATGCTTTGGCTGATTTAGCAGTTGAAATAGATAACTGCCACTCAAAGATAACAGATGTTGCTTGTTTCTGCCCTGCATAGCCTAATCAGCATCCAAGTCAAGATGACCCGGCAGGATTGACCTGACTGACCAGCTGCAGATGATTTTTTAAGGGCAGTTCAGAAAGCTGTGCATGCATATGGCACAGTAGTAGCTGTATTATATTTCTGCTCATTGCCCAAGGCTGATCAGTTGCTCACTTTCATCAAATGTGTATGAAGACAGAGTAAGTAAATGTGCATAATAGTTAAGAAACTGATCGGCAGTTTGCGAGTTTAAAAAAAAATGTATGGCTTACAATGGGTCAAATTCTTACATTTTTATTCATTAGGGAACTTCACCTCATGTTTGTTACCTTATTATTGGTCTGTACCATGTGAGTTTGGTAATCCTTCACTTTAGTTAAAAGCAGTTTACTTATTTTTTTATACATACATGACAGGACATTATATATACGAAAATGATTTTTTAAAGCTTGAAAACAGCCTAAAAAGCCTGATATTTCTTACTGATTTCAAAATCTCAAAATTACAACTTTTAGATCTAAAACTGTAAAAGAAGACAACTTTTAGATGTAAAAGATGTCACTGTATGACCTGTTTTATTCAGTACAACCTGATCAAAATTTTGACATTGGGAAATGTATTTGTTGATATCAGCATGCTCATGTATTATTAGCATTTCAATTTGCTTTGATGAATAATGCCCTAAAATATTGTTTACTGATATCATGTGGTGTATTTGTAACAAAACCAGAGACTTTGTTCTTGTGACTGTTTGTTTGCTAGAGGGATGGTTTATTTTATGCGCTAGAATTAGTAGAAATCTGAGAACACATCATGCTTTTTAGGTGATGATCAGTGATTACTGGGCCTGGTGTATTCACTGAACTAGCAACTGTCTCATGAGAATAATATTAATATTCCTGCAAAGAGTCATCGCTCACCATGTGAGATTTGTATAGTCTGTCTTTTTGTCTGCCTCTTTGCTCCTCTCTGACTGTGCATGCACGCGCATGTGTGTGGACACTGAGCTTTGAGCAGTGGGAGGAAACCCATTCTGCATGTTAATCTTGCAATCTGCTTTTCAAGAACGGGGGTTCAGGAGGACCATGGAGATGTGCGTACTGTGTGGAGAGGCCCTTGATTCGGGTGGGAAGACTGTCATGCCAACCACTAGAGGAAGAGACACCATCAACAGAGCAAGCAAAGAGCATGGCCATACAGCTGTTGTGTCAGAGGGTCAGATGGCACATGAAGAATGCTGTCGCAATTTCACAAATAAGCACAGCATCCCAAGTTACCTGAGAAGAAAACAAGAAACTGAATTTGCAGCAAGTTTTTCACAGAGCCTGCGCTCACAAAATCAAGATTGCCAGATGTTGCCTTTTTGTGGCAATGAAGCTGAGGTTAATGTTCGCAATGGCCCAAAAGTGCATCCACTGAGAACACTTGATTTTTAAAACACCATTTTCAAAGTAGTATGGTCACAGCACAGAGATGAGCACAGTGTCAAAAGTAGACTTGAGTTTGTCTATGATTTGCAAGCTGCTGATGCTGTTTATCATTAAACATGCAGCCTTTATTTTCGAAGCAGGAAACAACTGCCTCCAAAGTCCTTTGCCTCAGACAAGGATAAGAAAAGAGTAAAGCTAGGGTGGCCAAAAGATGAGAGGAAAGCTGATGCCTTTAAAAAGGTTTCTTCTTTTTTTCCATGATAATGACAATAAAGAAACCATGGTCAATGACAGCAGACCTGTTAAACTTAAAGGTGATTCAATACATGTGCAAGACTAACTGTGACATAAAGCAATACAGCTGTTGGAAACGTGGACTTGAATGCATATCTGGCTGTGGAGAGTGTTGTGGTGTCAGCTGTTCCTACTCCCTGAGGAACATAGACATACTTCTCTAGACAGGTAGGCTTTTCATGCATTTGTTGACAGATATATATAATATATATAAAACAATCCTCTGTACTCTAAAAAAAAAGTCACATTTTAAAAGAGGTGCTTTCAGATGGGCACTGTGTCATCATATCATAACACAATGAGCATGAATTATATTTGTTTGTTTGGTGTGTCCAGCAAGCTGACAAGACTCATAATCAAGGATATCTTTTCCATGTCCATGTCCAGATCCTCCGCTAGACCGGTATATATAAGCCAGTTTTTACTGGTAAATGTTCCCCTTGTACTGGTAAAATATAAAGTCACCATACCACATACCAGTGTTAATCAGCAAGCAAAACTGAAAACTGTCACTGCCACCCACCTCCCCTCCCACCCCCACACACACCCCTTGAATTGATAGGTCCCAAAGTACGAGTACTGCCTGCAAGATACAGGACCGTTCCATTTCTGATTGGATAGATCAGCTTTGCTGTAAAAAAAATCCTGCTTCGCTTTTATTATAGATCTAACTGTAACAATATTATGCAACGAAGCATCCAGTTGTTTTTGCAATCATCTGTATCATCGTCTGCTTCAAACAAAGAAACCCTTGAAACGGCTGGGAAAACCATCAAACCACTAGCTACTAAGCGACAGAAGATAAAGGAGTAAACAACACTTGGATGGCAGATTTTCTGTGGCTCAGGCATGAAGACGACGTTGACACCTGAAACTTGAAAGTCTGGCGCCTCAGCATGACTTTCATTTCCCTGTTGTGCCAGGGTGGAGACCGGAGTGGTGAACAGAAATTTCAGTTTAAAAAGAGGAAGAAGCATGACCTCTGTTAATGGGGGGCACATTATTAGGCCTAGGTAATGTTGACTGTATTGGTTGGTAACAGAAATTTATTTTAAAAAATAAAGTTTTAACTGCCGGTACCGCATACTAATAATTTCAACAATCTAGCAGTGTCATTTGTAGACTGTTTTTACGTTGTCTGTTACAAACATTTTGCAAATATCTTTCAAATGAGATGCAATATGACATGGTTTGTTTTATGTTTTTTTTAGCAGATATTGTGCCTTCAGCCAGTTGTTTACATGATGATGTCATGAAATCAATACTAAGCAGCTATGCAGAGCCACACACACTTCTAACTTCTGCAATATGTAGAGGTGGTCCTTGTGAAAATATTACACTTTACAGCAGAGAAACTTTGTGTACCCATTTGTTTTGGGTCATAGTTAATTTTTGTAACAGGCCTACCACACTATTATTATGGACTGCAATCAAAACTATACAAATGCTCAATACCAATCACATTTTCATGTTGTTTCTAAAACTCTTCAGTGCCCCCAACCCACCCACCCACCCACCCGAAACACACACAAATACTCTGTCATTCTGAAACAGACACCTATCTGACATTCAACAGTTCTCCAAAGTCTAAGCCTGACAGGCCATTGACCCTGTGGTGGTCTCAAAGTCCACACAAGTGGCATGAGCAGCCTAGTGGTGCCCTTCCCCAGTGACCCATGTACTGCCATCTTAGTAATGGGAGCCAACTGGGAAACACAAACAAAGATCAACGGTCAACGGCAAAGATTTCGCTGAATGAATGAATGACAATTTACAGTGCACATGAAAACGTCCCTGCAAGTATTCTCATAAATCATAAAATACTGTAGAGGTAACTGACGTGTCCCCCCAAAAGAAACCCACCCATTTCACCCATTTTACTGTCATGGAACTTAAACCAGAATACCAAAAAATTCAATAACAATTAACAGCAAATGAATTTTGTCAATTTTACGTCTGCTTAACTCCCATCACTACACCAGCAAGGCTAGCTGATCTACAGACAAATTTTGTCTTGGCAGCTAACTCACAAACAAGCATGCAAACACACACACACACACACACACACACACACACACACACACACACACACACACACACACTAACAAAGTTACCCGTTTTCCAGGACGGTCATGCACACCACCTCCTTCACCCCAGGGTTCATGATCTTGTCCAGTGAACACTGCTCCAGATTCCAAGTGGCCACTCGAACCACCCGCCAATTTTTGTGTCGAAATTTAAAAGGCTCCGAGAGAGAGGGGCGCTTTGGAGCCTCCAGGAGTGGTCCCCACAACTGGAGCAGATTTTCTATGGAGGCTGTGGCAGAATGGCACCGATCATCACCACCGTGTCGTTGGGGAATGGATGGTAAAATGGCCTTGGTGTCCCCTTCCCCTCCCACGTTTTTTCCGTTCTGTACAGGCACAGGGTCAGGGCCGGGGGTGGTGGCAGGGGAGGTGGGAGAATTAGGGGAGGTCAGGGAAGAAGGAACTTCAGAGGATGAGTCCAAGCAGAGATAGGGTCGTATTGCACTTAGAATGCCAACACCAATGCCTTTCACTTTGACTAGATCATCCAAAGACCGGAAAGGCCCGTTCTTCTCCCGATAGGTCACGATGTTCTCCGCCAGACCCATGCCCACCCCTTTGATCTTGATCAGCTGGAACATGTTGACTGTGTTGACGTTCACCAGGGGCTGGGCATTCGCGCCCCGGCCATTCTTCTCTCGCACGCTCTCCCCATCCACACGGCTCCCATGCAAGGAGCTGTCCCGGGAACCCGGCGTGTTGCGAGAGCCCGTGCAGATATCACAGCGAATACGACTCAGCCTCTCAGCTCCCACTCCAGACACCAAGGCGAGGTCTTCCACCTTTCTGTAGCCACCAATCTTACGGCGATAATCTATGATGTTCTTGGCGATCGGGCGGTTAATTCCAGGAAGAGTCATCAACTCTTCCTCGGTTGCTGTGTTGATGTTAACAAAGCTCTGGGATTCGGTGTCAGCGTCATCCTCAGCAATGGAGAGGTTGAAGGTGGCGCTGAGGTTGCGACGGTGACCCTTAAACTTTGACCTTGAATAATTATCTTCCTTCGGTTCATCATGGTGATGACGAGGTATAAAACAACTGTTGACGGCACCCATTGTGCTTTTCAATCTGAATTGTCACCACAGTAAATGAACTGGGGAACAAAAAAAACAAAAAAAACAAATCACAGTGATCCAAAACAGAGAAATGAAAAATCAAATCACGATGACTCCATTAAATCAAGTGAAACCTTCAAGGTTCTGGTCTGATTAGGCCTCATGTTCACTAAGCTTAGATATCTGTCTATTGTGTATTCCGTGGCCATTTTATGGTTGAACAACCAATGACTGAACCGAAAGCAGCTGAAGGTGTGTGTTAGTTGTTCGAACTTCCATGAGCACTGTGATATGTAGACCAGAGCTCAAGTCATCCTTTCGTTCGCACCTTGCGCTTCCATGGTATTCTTGTTCCGCTTCCTTCAAATACCCTGCCACAGACAGAAGTGATGTCATTTGAGTCAGTGTTTAGAATCTCATCTGATTTATGATAAAATGCATACAACATGTCAGCTGTTAGGCCAGCTGTAACACTTCATGCAAGTACTGATGTGGCCATTAGGCAAGCTGTAACACTTCATGCAAGTACTGAAGTGGCCATTAGGCCAGCTGTAATACTTCATGCAAGTGCTGAAGTAGTAGCTGTTAGGCCAGCTGTAACACTTCATATTGATGCTGAAATGGCCATTAGGCCAGCTATAACACTTAACATTTCTGCACCCAATCCCACTAACTGATAGAAGTTGGATTCTAAATTAGAAACAAAATCACCAGACATTTTGAACAAAAGTCCTTTATTATCCTGTTTTTATTCTGATCTCTTCTAGAGTTCTACCTGTTGGAGAAATAGGATGGCCTTTGCACAAAAGACATTTTCAGAAGGTGAGTTCCTTTAAAATATCACCCAATAGGCTCTTTATGAAGGGAGTACGACTTTCTTTTTTTTTTTTTCCCCCCCCCCCCCCCCCCATCATATTTACCCTGTTTAAGGTCTTCCAGATCTAAATATAATGCCTCAACAATTAACTACTTGCTTGTTGTGGTTTTTTCTACATTTGGACCTAAAATTAAAATCAATCACCCTGATATAACCCTCCTGGTTGACTGGGCATAAAACACCAAGCTACTTACTTCAAAATTATGAATTGTGTACCTCAAAGACACATGTGAATTCAATCTACTCATTGTCTCACCGCAACTCAGAACAATCCTTAACAATGCAGACCTGCATGCAAGCACCATGAAGGCACAACAAGTTTTGGTGCTGCTTAAAAGTAAATCCATTTGGCACACAATGGAATTGTAAACAAGCACAAGACAGAGTAGTGCCTACTCTAGTGTCAACATAGCCACACCAGCACAGCACCTGAATCACACTGCTGTGCTCAGAGCTGAAGTACAAAGAAGGAAGAGGAAGGTACTTATGACTCTGATGAGACTGGTGAGTTACCTGATATTTAAGCCCAGGCAACCGCAGCTCAGGTCATGATGTCAATATCCAACCAAGACATTAAAGCTATCAAATTACAGCTTGGAGTCTAAAGAACTGCTCTGTGTTCACCACACCAGTCAGTTTATGTTTCAAGAGGACTGGAAATGAGAAATTCACAACTGGTCAAATTGGGCCAGGAAAAACTTGAAACAAAGAATTCCCATCAGGAGGTAAAGTGTGTAAAGTCCTTCAGATGAGACTGCAAACCAGGCCCCTGCGTGCATATGCATGTAACAAGATCACATAATGACATATGCACATAAATATCACATAGTCCACATCATAGTTTAGTGGATTACAGGAACACAAAAAATGACCCAGCACACACTAAAATGGCAAACAGTCAAATCCTTGACCACTGGTCATTAAGTTCTTTCAAGGCTTGCCAAAGCAATAGCTCTGATGGAAGTCCAAAAAAAAAAAATCACTACCGGCTCCTCTTCATCCTGCTCAAGCATACATGGTCGACTGGTTGACCGCTACTGATGTACACTTTAAGTAGGTTTGACTGCACTGCAGGTTACTGAGCAAATTTCACCAAGGGTTCATGAAGTACTGAGAAAAAGATGCCCGCGCATGCGTGCACACATGCGCACACACACACACACCATATTTATAAGGGAAATTCTATGAGGGAAAGGTTTCGGAAAAGAAATGGTCTTAACCCCTTCACTGCCCCAGCCTATAAAATTTCTGGGCTGAAACATGCATGCATGCGCCTGCAGACAGTACCTTTTCCATTCCTGTAACAACTCCACTTTCAAAAGTGTGCATCTTGATGGAAATCCATTCATATGCTATAATGCACCTTCCCGCCTACCCCTAGAGACTTCCTAGTGGTACATACAATACAGGGATCTGGTTGTCTCCTACAGTGTCTCTGCAGTACAAAGAGGCAAAGGTCAAGTGGTTCGCAAGTGCTGTGACTTCCTAGTCATTCCCTAGGGATCCAGTTTCAGCCTCAAGTTCTGCCCTCAATTAAAGGGGACCTGAGGGGAAGAAGCGCAACGGATCCTATCAACAGAAATGGAATTTAAAAATATACCCACAGCAGTTTTCCAGTTGATTTATGGTCTGGTTTGTTAAACATAAATGTTTGAAAGTCATTAAAATACAACTGTGAGTGCAGCCATTTTCTGCCCAGCAGCTGGGACCTCATCTGTGAGTGTGACATCATCAAAAAGGTCTGCTGCATGTGTGGCATGTCAACTACACAATGAGCCATCCTATTGTTGTTCATAGAATCATAGTAAAGAGAGTGAACCAGTATGGCTGCACCCTCAAGAATCTCACATTCAACCCAAAGACATACCTCTGTCGCATGCATACTGATACTACAAAGCCTACAAATGGAACTACTTGCACACTTTCAGGCAACTTTGTGTCCCCTTTAAGACTGTAATTACATCTTTGCCAAGGCCATTGCTCTGTGTCACTAGTCACATGCTTACAATGTTTACAAACACAGCAAGTGACACGACAGTAATGTATAACATGGTTGGATGAACTCAAAGTGAGTTGAAACTGCATTACTGTGACATGTCTCTCTAACTAAAGAGTAAAGTTAAAAATCACTAAAAAATATATAAAAATATAAAAATAAATAAATTATAATACAATTCGCATGATGTATCATTAGTCTGTGGACCTCTTATTACACAAATATGCCAGGAAAGACACCACTCTCTCTCTCTCTCTCTCTCTCTCTCTCTCTCTCTCTCTCTCTCTCTCTCTCTCTCTCACACACACACACACACACACACACACACACAAAGATACACACACTGACAAACACACAAGACACACACATGAATGCCACACAAGCTAACACAAACACATCACTACACACTCACAAGAATGCCACACAAACGTTAATGCACAAACACTACTACACACAACACACAGCACACACATCCCTGTGTACTGCTACCCACACACATTAACACACATACATAGTACATACACACACACCACTGCCAACACCTCTCTCTCTCTCTCTCTCTCTCTCTCTCTCTCTCTCTCTCTCTCTCTCTCTCTCACACACACACACACACACACACACACACACACACACACACACACACACACCACTGCCAACACCTCTCTCTCTCTCTCTCTCTCTCTCTCTCTCTCTCTCTCTCTCTCTCTCTCTCACACACACACACACACACACACACACATACTCACCACTGCCAACACCTCTCTCTCTCTCTCACACACACACACACACACACATCACAGAAATAACATACACACACACACACACCACACACACACACACCACACACACACACACACACAGAGTCCAGACACACACAGAGAAATATACCAGTGACATTACTGTCAAATGCTTGGTCACCCTGATCATGCTGATTTATGTCAATCTACCTCAACGCATACATTTTTCCCCCTCTGCTCTTCTTCTTTTTTGATGTTGTTGCTGTTGTTCCTTTCTGTCTTTTCTTGCTGTTCTCACTGCTATTGTTGCTATGGAAGTAGTTGTGACATTTGGTTCTAGACCATGACTGGGGCTTTATCTGGTGGGATGATTTTCACATCAGCTGATGTCTTTCTTGCCTGTTATCAAGGCAGGTCAGTATGTCAGTGTCAATCACCTGAGCTTCCCAATCCCTCCAAGCATTTCACTGGGTCTTGGGGGATCTTCAACTTTGCATACAGGAACCTAAACTGGGATGACAACAACCGACACTTAAGCAAGAAGACAACAATGAGACTTGTTAGTAGTACTTGTACCTCCTTTCAATCTGAAGATTTTAAAACCTGACAGAACGGTCATGTTTGTTTCTGGCTCACATGGAATGGGAATTGAAGCCTGCTTTGCACTACATCAGGTAGAACCAAAGAAAATGCCCAAATCAGAGAATCGCACAGGCAGAAAATGCATCACTTATCTCCCTTGAAAAGTACAATTACTCTGCCAAAGCCAGTTGATTAAACTTTAAAGCATTGTGATCATGAATGTGCCTCCACTCTGGACATATGTACCAATAATTAAAAGTACAGACTGTTGCTAATCAATCATTGTGATCACAATTGTGTCTATGCTCTGGACATATGTACCAATAAATAAAAGTATGGACTGTTGCTAATCAATCATCTGCAAGAAAAATGCTTCTAAAGATGCTGAAGTATAAGTCTCTGCTTTTTAACTGCTTGTTTTGGTTCCAGAAACACATCAGTTGTCACCCTGCACTGTCTTTGGTGGGGGGTGGGGGGGTGGGGGGGGGGGCGCTGTGGATGACCTCAATACCAGAAAAGGATGTACCTCTGGTGGAGTTTCTGTACCTTGTATTTACTTGCATGCCAGGTGACAGTTACTGAAGGCGACTCAAGTCTTTATTGTTGTACTTGTATGACATCTTTCTGGCACTAATTAACTCCCTTGTGACAACCATTCACAGCCAAAAGATTATAATTTTGTTACACAATTCATGAATACCTAAACTCACATAATTTTCCAATCATGTGAGACAAAGCTATGCCTGACTTATTCAGTCAATTTAATAAAACAAAAAACAGCTGTTGCCATCGTGGAAACACCCTGGATCTTGACACAATGCTCACAACCAGTAAAAACAAAACAACCCACTTAACAAAAACAATGTAATACAGAAATGGAGGGCAGGGGCCTCCTGAGTCAACATTCACACCCATTTTTACAGCTGATGCTGATGATTTATCTTTATCTGACTTGCTGAAGTCAGCAAGAGCCAACACAATTTTCCAGGCACGGCCCTTGGCCTCCTTGCTACAATGAGATACCCTATCACAGTATCAGTGCAGTGTGTTCATCAGTGTGTACAGCATGATCTACATCTATTTAGAAGAGTAGCAGCAGCGGGTGACACTGACAACCATCCTCGCCTAAAGCACAGTTACAGTGGAAATGAATAGTCGCTTAGTCAGCTGGTGTATATTAGTTTAAAACACAGTGGAAACTAGCAAACACCTTCAACAAGTAAAAAAAGTCCCATGCAATTCTGCTGCCAGCAGTAGTGCAGCATGTCATGCATGGCATGCGTTTTTATTCTTTCAGTGCAAAGTTCTGTGAAGAAGCAAATTAGCTTGGGGAAGGGGGTGGGGTGGGGGGTTGCAGTGTTAATCATGATGTCATCAGACACAAAACATGAATTTGTGAGGCACAGAGCTGGGGCCTCATGCATACGATCTGATCATGGTGCACTGAAATGTAGCAGCACCCTTACAATACTCATCAGGGCATCAGTCCACAGTAGTCAATCTGTTAGAGTTACTGATTCTCACCTGTGTGTGTGTGTGTGTGTGCGGGGGGGGGGGGGGGGGGGGGGGGGGGGGTTGATACATGTGTGCATGTGAGTGAGGGAGACAGAGTGGGGGGGAGAGTCACAAATTCTCTGGTAGGGCCCCTAATGGCTGTGACCCTCTGAAGTTGTACTGTGGCCTTCTGAGATGTCAGTTACCAAGTTTACATCTGAACTCTGACCCTCTAAACCCTAAACTAAGTGTGATGATCACTAGATCAGAAGCGGGGGGGGGGGGGGGGGGGGGTTGAGGGGGCAGCAGCTTTCGTTAATGGGAACATTTGACTGTATTCGTGCTAATGAATCAACTGCATACTGTACACAGTACAAGGTCATCAGTAATCAGTCACAGTGACAATGTGCAGTAACCTAGTAGGTCAATGTACCACACTGTGCTGTCCATTGTCATCAAATAACAACACTGGCAAAGTGACATCCACCATGTCAGCAGTTTGTTGCATCTAAAGCAAGGACACAAAATGTGGGCTTGGCATTTGTTATATATGACAATATGTATGCATGCATTACATTTACAGTACATGTGCCATTTCATACTGCACAAAAATGAAATTTAATAACAAAGCTTTGCCCACATTAAAATTGCTCATGATTCAAATCAATACAAAACCTTCAATGTTGTTGTTGTCTTTTCATTATATATCAGACACACAAAGCTGTCATCAATAAAAAATAAAATAAAAGTTATCACAGTATCGACACAACCCTTTCACTGACTCATCGACGACAGCCATATTATAATATATATAAAAAAAGGCCCTGTAAAAAGGTGCTCGGCGAGGACCATCCTTTTTTTGGTCGTAAATGCTTCTTCGGGTTTTAAGTTTTCTCTGAAAAAACTAATTTTATCTGAAAGAGTAGCATCAAAGAGATAAAAAAGATAAACTTGTTTCCCCAAAGTCATTTTGAGTTAGTAAAAATGAAAATTTAGCCCAAGTCCAGGCCAAAATCGGCAAAGGAAGGGTGGACATTTCAGGTGCCCCGCTTCAGTTGTCGTTTTGTTTCTTTTTCTTTTTGGAAATTTTTCCCCTTTGCTGCCTGACAGGACATAGTCAAAGCTTTTTAATGCTTGAGAAAACGGCTAAAACTATTTGTAAAATCTGAATAATTAAATAAACATATGTTTATTTTGATCGAAAGCATTGGGTCCATTCTGAGCTGACGAAAACGTTCGTCTGCTATTCACTGCGGATTGGGGTGGTGAAAAAAAGAAGCTTTTGCTAAAATCGGGTTTTTGTCAAAGCATGAAAATAAAGCGTTGGATTCCTTGTAATAAAAAAATTCAATTTTAAAAATTTCAATTTTTTATTTTGTCAGTCCGTTACGATCGAAGAATTCCCGTTCTGGGGATAAACTCGTTTTTGTGACCCGGCCCTTTTTGCACAAAGCGCGGCCTGTTTACCCCAGTGTTTTGCCCCTTTTTCTCTTAAAACTGATGCCAAAAGGGAAGGTGGTGAATTTTTGTTTTGGGGTCATGTCCCTTTTTACATTTTCGATCAAAATGTGATGTTGCATCCGACAGATTAAATAGTTATTTTTCATTGATACAACGTTTTTTTCATTTTCATTCGTAATTGTAAGCAGGTGACCATTTTTAAAAGGTTTCGGTCGCAGTGTGAAAATTTCAAAGTGAGTTTGGGATAGCCAGCTGTTTCCAGATGAACAAGATCAGTGTTAGGTCAGTGTTTCGTCGTGAATGACTGAATTTTGTACAGTAATGTCCAAGTTTCGATCAATGAACTAGTTTTTTCTTGGGTTTTTCGACTAAAAGAGAAAAATTTATACGTTCAAGTGTTTACTTCGTAATGGCAAAAATACCTGTTTTTACGACGGCACACGTTTCGGAGTTGATTTCCGCTGTCGGACAGGTTTTTTTCATTTGTTCAGTCGATGGAACAGCATGATGCCATGACAAAAATTCTTACTCCTCAGTACACTTCTGCAACTCTACGGGTTTTATTATTGCCGTCTGTGATGTGAACTAGAGTTTAAAAAAGGCAAGCCGTAAATTATCTTTTTAAACCCAATTTATCAAATTGTAAAAACACACAACAACAAAAAAAAAAAAGAAGAAAAAAGAAAAAAAAAAAAAGTTTACCATGCATTAACATTGTGATTAGGGAGATGGTTTTTTATTATTTTATTTTCCCAGGCCCCCCCTTTTTCCCGGGGAAAAAAAGATATTGTTTGTTGTTTTTTTCTATTTCAGCAGGACAGAGCATTCTAAAGTGTGTGCGAAAGTAGTAAAACCCAAAAACAAAATTTCTTAACTGATGTATTTTTTATGGCATTGCAGTACAAATACAATACAGGCAGCATATAAATAGAATTATTGTACAATTCACAAAAAATATGCAACATGAAGACAAAAAATTCAAAACAAAAAAACAATACACTGTGGCACAATGTAGGGGGGGGGGGGGGGGGGGGTGGGAAATTTTAGGGATGAAAAGACCAAATGAAAAGAAAATTTTAAAAAAGGAGGGGGTAACCGGTATTTTTGTTATTATGTTTCAACTACGCATATATACATATATAGTTAGTAATTTACCTAAGTTTGATATAGATACGTATATATATATATATAATAATATATATATATTCGGGGGGAAAATCAAAACACACCACATGCGCGTGCAGACACACACGATTCTTTAAGAGCAGGTCTCCAGAGTTGCATACCTATAAAAAAGGAGCATATCCTCAAAAACAGTTTTTATATTGCCTTATTTTTTTACACATGCATTTTCTTTTCAGGCTAAAGAGGTCAATGCTCCAAAAAGGGGAAGAGCAATGTTTTTCTGACACAGCAGGGACAACATTAGTGGAGCATGAAGCCAGATTCTCCTGGGAAGCACTGCAGTACTTAGGAACAGCAGAGAAATAAAGATATGTCTCAATGCTGAATGCCCCCTACTGAAAACAAACTTTTAAATTTATTAGGGTGGGAAGAATTAGTGTTAACATGGGAAATTCTCTATGCTTTGTCATCAGTTTCCAATTTTGCATTTTTCTGTTTCTGGTTACACAATGTGTCAGTTGTTATTCCAGGTAGGAGACTTTAATGCCAAACAAGTCTTTCTAATGAATTTTTCCTGTGTTAACAATGGGTATAGGGTGAATGTACATTTGAATTAATGGTTTTCTGTTTTTTCAATGAAAGAATAATAATGACAACTTTTTACTTTTTCTAAGTCACATACTGCTGTCCAGTGTTACATTCCATTGTGTCCCCTGATATCGAGGCATCCACAGTGCAATTTAAATAATGGGTTTTTGGCCTTTTCAGATTTACGCAAAGTGTCAGATTAGGAAAAGTGATTTATTAGCTGTGCTATGTTTTACAGGAAAGGAAGTGTTTTGTCCACCTAGGTGTTAATCCAACAGATAAAATGCTGAAAAAAGGGCCCTTTTCAAAATTACAATATACAAGAACTTGTTTTGGTGCAGTCATTAAAACCATACTAAAACAGTTGGTAACATTTTGTTTCGGTAGGGAAATCAGACTTTATTTTTTAAACTGGTATTTTGGAGCAGGGGAAAAGTTTTTTCCATCCAATAATGTTACACCCACAGATAAAATGTAAAAAAAGTCACTGAGACCTTATTCATGCTGAGCATGGAAAAAAATGCTTTAAAATTCTAATAAACAATCCTATTTTATTCAGTTTGGTTTCATTTTATTTTTTAAAAAAAATAAGGTGGCGTCTGTCGGATGTAACACAGGACATAGTTTTGATTTTTAATATGAAATAAAAAGGAATTGAGTCAATTTTAAATTTTTCTGTCTTGTTATAAAGAGGATGTTTATTTTTCCCCCCAGATTGATAGCAATCATTAAATTTAAGGATTAAATCAAAACAAAATTTTTCCTGTGTTGCATCCGACAGATTCAGGTGTTCGTCTATAAATGTCTTCTTCTCGACTCATTCATCAAGTTATCTTTTTCAGACCGAAATGATATAAAAAAAGACATCTTTTTTAAAGGGGTTACTTGCTAAATGACTTTTTGCTTTTGTTTTTTACTTAATGTCCACCTTCTAAGCAGCACCTTTTTGGACATGCTCATATATATTTTACACCCATTGATGACACCAATTTTTAATTTTATAATATATATATATATAATATATATATATAATATAAATATATATAAAACACACATAAAAAAAAAATATTGGTATCTGAGCCAGTGACAAGGTGAAAGGCAAACCTGAATTATTATTTTTGCTTTGCTGCCGTCTTCATTGGCTGCTGGCATCCTCCCTGGCTGACTGGTGATTTTTCTGGGGGTTGAGGGAGTAGGGAGGAGGAAGAGACTGGGAGAGAGAGAGGGAAGGGATAGGTTGTGTGTGTGTGTGTGTGTGTGTGTGTGTGTGTGTGTGTGTGTGTGTGTGTGTGTGAGAGAGAGAGAGAGAGAGTGGGAGAGAGAGAGAGAGAGACTCAGAGAGAGAGAGAGGGAGAGAGACGGAGAGGATGTGGAGGAGACACCTATCATAAAACTTTCACCAAAAAAATGAATTCTACCACACTTCTGTTGTCCACCATCAGCTGTCAAGAAAAGCAAGTTTCATCCCCAAAGCACCTGGTGGTGAATTGAGACAGTATGTCCAAACATTTTCGCTGATATTATGACAATCTGAAAGTGGCACTGGTTGATTCTCTAACTTTCTCTGCTGTTTGTTAAAATTAAAAATGTCTGTAGGCTGTTATATAAACACTGTATTTTGCTACAGCATAGGGTCAGAACACATTACACATTCAAAATTCTTTTAAACCAGTTCAAAACATGTCTCTAAATCACAAGTTTGACTAATTCACTGTAACAACATCAAACCAACCATCCATAGATTCAGCTATGAATGCACTATAGTATAACACATTGTTGTTGTTGTTGATCACTTTTATATTAGCGCTATTCTCCACTCTTGAGCACACTCATTGCGCTCACATGTGATTCTACATGAGTGAAAAGCTTTTTATAGTGTTTTTGAACAGCCACCGAAGTGGTGTACTTACAGTGCTGGTATGGCTGGTGCCACATCAAACTGTTGCCATCTCAGCATGTTCTGTGTACACCATACATGATACAACCATGCACCATGTCACTTAATGCAAAGCCATATGCACGTATATATATGTAAGGTGCATGTGTGTTTAGTTGTAACCTGCCACCTGCACTTTTGGCAGAATGACCGGGGTCTTTTATGTGCCACCGTGGTAAAACAGGGCTGGAACAGATACCGAAGTGAGAGTCAGCACAGAAAGTTGACCCTGGAGAAGAAAATGATCCCACAGCTCTGGCAGGGATTCAAACCCATGACCTTTCAATCATGAGTCCAGTGCACTAACCACTGGTAGTGGCAGCAGTACCTATTTAGATTCCACAGACCATGGGAACCTGCTGAAACAGCTCATGACCATGAACAGAGTAATCTATTTTATTATTAAATAGTACTTACAGAGAGGACTTTGAAAAAATGAAGGTGAAAGGACTGGGAAGGCACAAATTAGGACAAAAAAGAATTTCCTGGCAGTGGGTAAAGCATGGATAAATATATATTTGGACTTACTCCATGCTTTAAAGGGAGAAAAGGGAGAACATCTATCAGCTCTGGGTTTTCAACAGAAGGGACCTAAGTTTCTGTGTCCACAGCAGCCCACTGTCATGTTGCCAGCTTTTCAAGGGAGAGTAATCTCATTGTGAACAGTGTAACCTGTGTTTTTGTGGAATGGTTTTAAAATGAGTGGTAAAACTATACATATAGTATGTATTTTGTTGAAAAATATCAGCATTTCTTAGTCTGCTATGTTTGGACTACAAATTTACAATTGAACTAATGATCTTTGTTTTCTGTTTTCTTCTTTTTTTCAGGGGCGGAGAGACCTTGTAAAAAAAATAATCAGTAAATTCATATTCATTCAGCTTCCCTGGTAATGAAAAACTACTGACTGGCTATGTATCAAGGATGTTTCACTCTTTGAACAAAACACAAGCAACCCAATTGGACAAACAATGCAGCAACAGAGTTACAAACTCAGATTTTTATTTATTTAATACCCAAAACAAAAGCACTTGGAATTTACACTATATATTTAAGTGTGTGTATTTTTCATGATGATTGTTCTAAACATTGCCAAAAGTTGCTTATCAAATGAGCTGTAGAAATGTAAACGTGGTCACATGCATGAAAGTACTAAAACATCCATCCCTTGCTAGAAAAAAAAGGCCATCTGCTGTCTGTGGGAAATAAAATAAAAAGAAGTAATTAGCAGTGTTAGTGCATCATGTTACCATAGGGATGTCTCTCTTTGTGGCAATTAAAAAACAATGAACAAGTTGCCGAGTGACATATATTGTGGGGTAAAAGCTCCATTTGTCCATAAAGCAATGTGGAGTCATAAGCTCAACCTTTTGTATCTGGCCCACCTGTAGGCAATAGAAGCTGATTTTTTAAAATTTGTTTTCATAAGTGGGCTGATAGTGATACTGCAATTTCCTGGTGCAGGATATAGATGAATAAAGTATTCCTGTTTTGTTCTGTTCTTCAAAAACAGATCGGCTATCTCTGACAACATATGAGTTTTCAAGCTAGATACTCGAAGGTCTATTTGTCAGCATTGCAAATAAAAGGTCCAGGTAGCTGTCACAACTGTTGTAACATTTGTCTCTCACATCCAATAAACTTCTGCTCATATGGGCTGAATATGTCACACTACAGTGCCCCCAAAGAAAACCATGGGGCATTATTAATCTGTCCCACAAGAAACAGTTACACTTATTCTGCAAGCCAGCTGCAAAGATTCCGGTCATGAGCTGCAATAGGATTGACAGTACCCATTCAAAATGACATAACACTAACAGTATTCATGCAGTATACATATTATATATAACAAAATTCTGAAGTACATCACCTGCAAGGCCTGCTCAGCTCTCTCCACACAATCCTGTACATTTACTTTTTTTTAATAAATCTCTCTTCCTCTGTGTGTGTTTGTGTCATATGTGTGTGTGTGTGTGTGTGTGTGTGTGTATGTGTGTGTGTGTGTGTGTGTGTGTGTGTGTGTGTGTGTGAGACAGAGAGAGAGACAGACAGACAGACAGACAGACAGAGACACACAGAGAGAGAAGAATGAATCAACTTTATGAGGGTAGTGGGTCTTCTTTCTTTCTTTCCTTTCTTTTTTCTTTTCTTTTTCTTTTTCGGGTCTTGTTTGACTTTGAGTTGGGAGGCATTTCGAGATCTGGCCATTCTGCGGAACAACACCTGTAGACTGCATTGATGTAGCCACCAAGCCCACAAGTTTGGAAACATAAAGTTGACGATTACCCCAAATAAAACTAACCACTGACTACCAAACCGGCGTGGCAGTGAAGTAAGCGTGAGACGATCTATACCCCGAGTAACATACTAAATGCCGCCCACGCGAACCTGCGAAGTAGTCTTGGGAGCGCTTCACTTTAGTCTTTTAGTCTGTGGCTGTGTGATTGTGAGTGTGACGGATGGCAATTTACTACTTTGGTTGAACCAAGAACATCATAGAGAAAAAAAAGTGTTTCAAATCTTCTCATTTACCCAACTCTATCTCTCACCTTTTGTACCAGGTCACATCTGTCTCAGTCATGTGGGCTTCAACCTCATAAATTCTTCGCCCACCGTCCTCGAACAACCTCCCCCTCTCTCTCTCTGTCAGCCGACTGGAAGTTGTCAGATAACAGAGATGCGCATGCGTATATTTGGGCGGAAGCAACCTGCATGGATGAAAAAAAAAAGAAACAAACCAAACCAAACCCCAGTCTGGCATGGCTACCAATACGCGCGCGCGCGCGTAGGTGTGTGTGTGTGTGTGTGTGTGTGTGTGTGTGTGTGTGTGTGTGTGTGTGTGTGTGATAATAATAATGGGTACGGCCGCGCGGCCTAACCCGCACAGGCCCTAAGCGATATAGTTCTTTAGTGCACGGTACATCAGTCATTCAGTGTTTTCAAAATGCAATGCAAACATCTCTCTCTCTCTCTCTCTCTCTCTCTCTCTCTCTCTCTCTCTCTCTCTCTCTCTCTCTCTCTGAAGAAACGCCGGTTTTTGAAAACAGAAAGGTTTCCTAGGAATACTCTTTAAAAGAACTGACTGACACTGAGACTGAGGCAGAATTACGCATGGACAAAAACAGGGCGTTGGTTCCAGATATCTGCATGAAGCCTAGTCCGCAGTAAAAGAGCGATGACAACTGGGTTTTGTTCGCCCGGAAGGATGGCATTATGTACACTAGGGTTTCTGCGGAAGAGCTGAGTGTGTGTGTTAGTGTGTGTGTGTGTGTCACTACTTTTGCCTGTGCCGGTGTGTGTGTATTTTTTGTGTGTGTCGTGTCAGTGTGTGTGTGTGTGTGTGTGTGTGTGTGTGTGTGTGTGTGTGTGTGTGTGTGTGTGTGTGTGTGTGTGAGTGTGTGTGCGTGTGTGTCAGTGTGCGTGTGTGCATGTGTGCGTCAGTGTGAGTGTATGCCGTGTCAAACTCAGTCCAGGCAGTGTGCGTCACTAGTGTGAGTGTATGTGTCAAACTCCAAGCACTGGTTCAAGTTACGACATCTTTCGTGTATGGATGTCCACAGGGTAACCGGACTTGGAAAAATCAGTTTCCAGTTCGAATCTCCAAGATGAAGCTCCGATGCCATTGCCATTAGTTGGGCCTTTGTTTATTTCCCCTTGTTATTTTATCTTTCTCCAGTCTTGTTAGGTGCGTGGCGTTTCGGTCTTTTTCGTTGTGTTTACTCTAGCTTTCACAACAGGCTAGACATCATCAGGGAGCCTGCCTTTTATTGGGTGTTTTATTTTATTTTCCCAATTTATCCTTGTTTATTTCAGTCATCATTCGTAGCGATGGAAAAGGTTTGTTCGTTCTAGTTCCGAAAAGACCAGCGATTTCAGTCGTAGCCTCCCCGCGTTAGGGGTTGCCGCTTCTTTTCATTCACTGTTTTTTCTCAGTCTTGGCTTGCCCTTTTGTTAGTCTCGAGTTATAGCGTTCCCATTTACAACTGATGTACGAGTGAGGGGGGGGGGGGGGGGGGGGGTTGAGGGGGGGGGGGAGAGGGGGGGGGGGGGGAGGGGGTCCCATGAAACAGACCGTCAGTCTGTCTTTGTGTGGGGTATTTCGTGAGCGTCCTTTTGCTTGTTCAGTCAAGTTGTTGTCGGCTAAATGGATTGTATTGTGTACACGGATTACGTGTATCCAGCCTTTGTCCCGCTGCTTGCTGACATTTCTTGCCTCCTCTTTCTTTTTAGAAAGTTTTGTTGTTGTTGTTGTTCCTCTTTCTTTTTTTTTTCCTTTTGTTTGAGGGTATCAGGTGTACCTCTCAATTTTTGGCATCGTGCTCTGCGCTTGCCGCTCGTCAGCAGAGTGGGGAGCCGCCCGCGCGCCAGTATACTGTGTAGCAGGACGGGAGTTTGACCAATGGTTGGCCTTGGTTTTAGTGGTGCCTTGCTTGGCTTCGAGAGACGTGTTTGATCTGTGACTTTGTCATTTTTTCCCATGTGTCGGTCTTTCTTTTCCTTGCTTTCTTTCTTCTTTGTTTTTGTTTTGCTTGATGTCCTCCGATGCTAAAGAGCATAATTATTATGGACAACTGGGGTCGACCGACCTTTCCGTGGCTTCGGCGCGGCCCCGTGAGAGTAAGTACCACTATGATTTTCCCAGACGCCCGGTTTTCATTGGTCTAAAATGTGTGCACAGTCCCGTCGAGTTTCTGTTTACCTTTCGGCTTTTGCTTTTCTCTCGTTGTTTTTTTGCCTCGCATTTGTTTTTTTGTTTTTAGACTAGGCAGAGGTATTTGTTGGTAGTTCAGTAGTTGTACCGTTCCTCCTGTTTTTCCTTTCTTTTCTCCGTGTTTGCCATGTCTATTCGTTTGTTCTTTTTTCCCTTTTCTTTTCATTTGTCTGCTTCTGCCTTTTTTATGTGTAATGGCGTGGAAGAGCCGCGTAGAAGGACAGTGACCCAGGCAGCGGAGTCGGTCAAAATGGAGACCACAGCAGGCGAACGGCAGCAATCAGGTTTTTATTCTACAGCAGCAGACAACTTTTCTCAGCACACCGGCCCCAAAATCCTCACGCGCACGCATAGATAAGAAACTGCGCGGGCCGCAAAGAACACACGCTATCTACAATGAAATCAGCCCTCTGGACCACAAAATGGCTGACAATTGTTTTCCTTGGCCCGCACAAATACAGTTTCCTAAACAATAACTAAACTAATTAAAACATGAAATCATCAAATAAAAGCTACAGTTAAAACCCTTTTAAACCGTATAAACAAAATGTACACACATGACTTATTTAATTTACAACAAGAGTAGGAAGCGTGGCTTGCACCTATCTATAAGCAGATTCGTACAACTAAATCACAACTAACAAAATGTACAAAATATAACTGTCAATAAAACTTACATCAGAATAAAGGAACACGCTCCCCCGGTTAAAAATGGTACATAACAATTATAATACAACGCTCTATAAAGAAGCAAGACACACTCAAAGACTATACTAAAACAATCGGTGCGAACTTTCGCCTGGGGCGCGTTATTTTAGTCGCAGCAGCGCTGATAGTGATACCAAGTAGTCTATGAATACAACTTAGCTTCTACAGTACACAATACTTAATAAGTTAATTCAACCAAAATAAACACTAAACATGAAGCAGCTAAGCAAAATACTATACGACAAAGCACTGATCGACACAGAATTACTTATAATCGAGCCAAAACAACGATTCACAAATGTTCACTAGTACTAAACAGAGAACGCGCCATGCAGACGATGGCTATAAAAAGAATGGACTTAGAGGGGCATCGGCTACTGATTAAGCTCGACCCTGCGTCTAAATAAGATCTAAATAAACATTCTAAGAGCCAAATTATTTACACATGGCTTGGTGCATAAAAAGATGGGTAAACAAAGAGTAGGTAAACAAACAAGCGGTCAAAATATTAAGGGAGAAAAACAGATTTGAAAATGGCGCGCACCGGCGGCTATTGTCCGGTCGGCTGTGAGAAGGCCATGTGGCGTTACGCAACACGCAGCGCTTCAAAACAAAAGCGTCGTCTGCTCCGGTTCCCGGGTTACTAACAGTACAGTAATGAAATTGCATGGATCTGATAACCGGGGCGGGATTATTGTAAAAACGTACAAAGAGCACTTGCTCACATATGAATTCATTCTTGTTGCGGATTTGTGTGTACGTTTGCCTCTTTTGTTGATTTCCCTTTCTTTTTCTGGAGTGATTCTAGTGAAGGAGTTTTTTCTCCTTTGTTTTCATCTTTGCACTGGGTGCCAGTGAATGAGTGTTTCTGATTCCTTTGGTCGGTCTGGATATTCCTTGTACAATTGGCAAGGACGGAGGTTTCATCCGAAGAGACCGTTCCTTCCATCTATCAAGGATCGACCTAGCGAGAGCCGGGCGATGCGTGACCGATATCCTTAGTAAAAAGCTCATTTTTGTATGGATGTCCACAGGGTAACCGACTTGGAAAATTTCCAGTTCGAATCTCCAAGATGAAGCTCCGACGCCAGTAGTTTGGAGGAAGGTGCCGGAAAGCGATGCTCGGACTGTGTGTGTTTGTGTGTGTGTGTGTGTTGTGTGTGGGGGTGTGTGTGTGTGTGTGTGTGTGTGTGTGTGTGGTGTGTGTGTGTGTGTGTGTGTGTGTGATCAGTGAGATGAGAGAGAGAGAGAGGGGAGGAGAGAGAGAGAGAGAGAGAGAGGAAAAGGGGAAGAGGGGAGAAGGTGTGTGTGTGTGTCATGCGTGTGTGTTGTGTGTGTGTGTGTGTGTTGTGTGTGTGTGTGTGTGTGTGTGTGTGTGTGGAGGGGGGTTTTGGGGGGGGGGTGAGGAGAGAGAGGAGAGAGAGAGAGAGAGAGAAGAGAGAGAGAGACAGACAGACAGACAGACAGACAGACAGACAGACAGACAGACAGAAAAGACAGACAGACAGACAGACAGAGAAGATAATACTTTATTATACAGCGATAAATATTTAAGCACGAGTCGGCTTTTTTGCAAATCTGTCCCTGATGACAAACACAGCAACACTCAATACATCAAACAGATACAATTAAATAGCGAGAGAAAAACGACTTAAACACAAACAAAAACTAATTTCTGTTTGAAACATCACAACATACGAACAGAGCAATAATAAAGTAAAGTAAGACAATTCAAAACAAATTTTCAGGAGAGAGAGAGAAGAGAGAGAGAGAGAGAGAGAGAGAGAGAGAGAGAGAGAGAGAGAGAGAGAGAGAATTACAAAATCATATTAACGAAGGAAAGTGACAGAATAATGACTATCCCACTATCTACGTATAAAACAAGATCACATCTAACAAGACTGGAAGCTAAGCGGTGGTGCTTTATACACACATAACCAAAATCAAAGCACATCACACACACCCACAAGCATGTATGCAAAATTTAAAAAAAAATGATGACCACGAGAAAAATGAAAGTAAATATTTCATGAAAATACTAACAACAAAAATTGTCGGATTCAGTGCCATCCGATTTCTACAACACCATCCACAGACATCATATAGACTTTGTTGTAAATCCCTACGTATATTATCTATGTTGTCATTAGCTGTACTAAGGGTGCCATCATCAGCAAATAAATCACATGGACTGACGCACGTATAAGACACAGGGGCAAGTCATTAATAAAATGCAAAACAGAAGCGGGCCTAGGATCGACCCTTGAGGCACTCCACTTGTTATAGACGTTTCTTGGGAGTATGTGCCATTTACAAGTACGCATTGTAGACGATCCTGTAAGTAAGATCGTAAGAAAGCTATACTTGCGATAGTTTTTTTTTTTTTTAGTAAAATATCGTGATGAACCAGGTCAAAAGCCTTGCGAAAATCGAGAAATACAGCACCTGACATTTGACGATTGTTGAAAGCTGAGAGCCAAGTATCAGTTAAACGGGTAACCGCCCACATCGTAAGCCAGACTGAAAGGAATGGAAAAGCTGGTGTGTTTCTAAACAGTCTGTCAAATGTTTATGAATGTGTCTTTCTAGTGGCTTTGTGAGAACAGACAGGATCGATATAGGGCGGTAATCGTTCAGATCGGTGGAGATAGTTTTTGTTTTAGGGAGTGGAATTACTTTGGCTCTCTTGAATGCGGTTGGAAAAAACATTCTTTTGTATGCATAAGTTATGTAAGGAAGGGCAATTCTTAGAAGTTTGACACTAATACCATCACAACCTGTAGATTTGTTATTATCCAGCTTTGAGATAGATATTCCTACTTCGAATACAGGTATAGGAGAATTGAAAATGTGGTATTTTGAAAGATTCGATCACTGCAAACGTTTAGTAACCTATCAGGACAATTATACTGAGACCCATCGGTTTGATCGTCTGGTAAGAACTTGGAGACTACAGATACGAAGCGTTAAAGACGTCTGGTGTGAGTTCCGATGGAAGATTATTGTTTGCAGGGCTGTGGCCTCTAGTGAGTGTGTTGATAGCTCTCCACATGGATGATATATCTGCTTTATTTCCGGCAAGGTCATTAAAAAAATATTCTTGGCTTCCCTCACAAGGTAATTGACACGGTTCCGTTGTTGTTATATTCTACAAATTTCTTTTGCTTCCTACATTTGTCCCTCAGTAACATGGCTTGCTTTATATCAATGTTCAGCCATGGTGGAAGGGTTTGGTGTTTCACCCTCTTTTTTTTGGAGTGGGCATGCTTATTAATAACATCAAGAAATAAGTCAATCCAGTGTGACAGTGCCACATTGGGGTCGCTAAAATTGTACACATTTTCAAAGTGGATTACGTGCAAATCCATCAAAAAAGCTCTTTCATCAAACTGTTTGAAACATCGGTAAACAATTGAAGAGTGGACAGGCTTCACAGTTTTGACAGACAGGGTACAGCACACTGGAAAATGATCGCTTATGCCTGTGGCAGGCACTAGAATATTTGACACAATGCTAGTATCACTTGTGTAAATATGATCAATGAGCGTTGAAGAATGGGGAGTGATTCTCGTAGGTGACGTAATCGTTTGATCTAGGCCAAATAAGGATATTGTGGAATCCCATGCTGGGTTATTTTTTGCATGTCAATATTAAAATCATCCAACAGGACAACATTCAAATTACAGCCCTGTACCCTGTCCATCATTGTAACAAATTGATCATATTAGTCAAATGTTGCAGCTGGGTTACTATAAATATAACCAACTAAAATACTGGACTTGCGCGTTTGTATTTCTAACCACACGCTTTCAACTGCTTCGGACTCTTAAGTCAGGACGGCGACGGACAATTTTGCTGATTGAAGATATATGTAAACAACTAAACCTGTGTGCTGAGATCTGGCATCATCCTTTCGGATTAATGAATAGTGAGGAAGAGGCAGACCTTCGTTTGGAATGTGACTTTAGTTTTCAGTCTAGTCTCACTGAGACCGAACAGGTGGAAGAGTTGATGGGACTCAAAGAAGAGATTAAGATCATGAAAAAAAATTCTGAATGTGGTACACATTAAGGTGACCGACTCGGAGACAGTCGCTGGACATGCTAAACCCTGACTAAAAATCCGTTCCTAGAACTGAAAAATGCAGGAATTCAAATCTCTGCGTGCATAAATGTTCCATATATATCCCTGAGGACAATGGCGCATGCAATTGAAAACAACAAGAACAAAAAAACGAACTAGTAGTACAAATTTCGGAAAACAAAGCAGAGGAAATCAAAACAAAACAAAACAAAACGCGATTAACAATCCAAAGGGAGCCGGCACAGCCGCTCGAGTTCTTGGACAAATGCAACACAAACTATTCAGCTAATGAAATATCCCAACGTTTCCACCGGTTAACTATTCAAAGGGAGCAGACACAGCCGCTCGGGTTCATGAACAGTTTCCAACACGAAGTATAAATTTAGTTAGTGGAATATACTAACGTGTCCACCAGTTACAATGCAAACGGAGCAGGCACTACTGTTCGTGATCCTGAATAGATGCAAAACACAAAGTGTTCAGCAAATGAAAAACACCAACGTGTCCGCCAGGATCCTGGACGTATAAACTATAATTGTCTCAAGGCCATGAGTATGCAAGACTATCAGCGTCACAGACCTGGGCAGTACAACACACAATAGCGCAGTGATGATTGTCGCAGTAATACGGAGTCAGTCTCTGGTATTAGTTACAGAGTAAGAGTAACGCACTCATATCGGGAACTATAATTAAGTTGTTCGCGTGCACGACCGAGCGCACGCGCGCACACACACGCATTCACGCCACAAGCACACACCGGTCAGGTGTGTACAGAAATCAACTACCGTTAAAACACACTGCTGGATACACACTGCAAGCTTGCGTTACACAAGTGTCTCCGCTGCACCCCCCAGTAACTGGTGCGATGGGGGTGCAGGACGATGTTGGCTTACTGTGTGTTGAAGGAAGGGTAAGTAAACATGGTGCTTAACGTCCACAGAAACCGTACGGCTTATTAGGGACGGTAAGGAAGGGTGGGCTGCGGGCCCGTATGTATACTGACGTCCACGTGGCGGGAGAGCGGCCCACATGCGGAGAGGGTGTCGATGTGCTCCGTACCAGCCACTGAAGGGTGGCGGAGCGGTGCCGACATCACGGTGTTGGGGTGTTCCTCTGCTGTAGCGGTGAGGCTGATGGTGTAGTGGGGCGTCACCCGGCCGTCGTTGTGGGATGGAACTTTCCGTCTTCTTTGTTGCTTTACGTCCACGGAAGCGAGATGGCTTATTAGGACGGGGACAGAGGGGGAAGGGGCCGACAGAGTGAAGGCTCGACCGCGGAAACCGCCCGAAAAAGACCGGAGAGACCGTGGACCGCTCGCCAGAACAATGGAAGTGTTAGGCGGTGTCCCTTCGCCATTGCCCAGCGACTTGTGCACTGCGCAATTGCTGTTTCAACTGCTGTGCTTGAACGAGTCACAAAGACAATGTCCGTTGCACTGCTGTTGACGAACAACTTGGACAACTCGAAGCAAAAGAAGTCCAACTTTCGCAGCCCAGCTCCACCTCCCTACTCACGATCTCTTCTGGGCTAACTTGAAGGTCCAGCTCCACTTCCCCCCTCTAAGATCTCTTGATCTTTTGATCTCGCCTGGAACCTTGTAGCTTTCCGTGTCAGCAGGCCGTTGTTGTAGCAGTGGTGGTGGTGGGAAAGGACCGCGAGTGGTTGAAACAGCTGGCACATTTCTGTACTGAAGTGCTGGCTTGGCGGACAGTCAACGCGTGGCTGAAACGAAGGGGTCTCCAGCAACGGCATGCGGCCACTAGGTGAGGGATGTGAAGGGCGATCTTGGGGTGGTCGGGGTCGGCCCACATACTTGACGTTACACGCATGGTGCCGTTGGGGCTTGGGTGCAGAGCGTCACGGTAGAGCGCTTTCCGGGGGGCGCCGCTGTTCGTGGTGAAGGTGTCGGTGTGGTCAGCGAGCATAACTTTCTCACTGTGAGCCGGCTTGGCCTAGCGGTAAGGCTGGTAAGCGGAAGGACCTCGGTTCGATACCGCTTCGGCTCTTCTTTCTCTTCAAAAATGTTGTGGTTTGTGGACACTGTCTTGTGACTTTGTCCATCACTTCCTACTGAAACATTAAAACGGCCCTCATCGCTGCCCATCTTAATGCAGGAATCATTCTGGTGGTGACAGTGTAGCGATAGGTATATAATCTCCTTCTACCCCCACCTCCATATCCCCTTCTCCCCGTGCCTAATAAGCCTTGTGGTTTCTATGGACGTTAAGCACCATCTTTACTTACTTACTTACACCTTCACCAAGGCAGCGTTTGAAGCAGCCACCGTCTTCCTCAGGGGGTGCTCTCCTTGTGGGGGGATTAGAGAGGAGAGCTGGACGACGCATTGGGGAACACTAGCTTGAGCAGTGCCCTCCACATGCTCTCCGTGACGGTGTTCACCCAGCACGTGTTCACCCCGACGTGGACGACCAGCAGCTGCACGTCTCTGCATTTTGGAACGTTCTGCCGTCAATGTAGAAGGTCTTCCACGGTGAGGCCGGAGGTGCTGATTGGTGTGCTTTGTGAGGGTACATCAGCTCTGGTTTGATTTGCCGGAACACAGCGTCCCCAATCAACACGTGTGTTTTGCCTGGAGAGACTCTGCACTCCGCCATCCGTTCCCTTGGTGTCCTGGCGTCACGGTCGGTGTGACGAGGTGACAACATGGTAATTATGGAGCGGATGGGGGTCTAGGGATGTCCCTAGTTGTCCTGGCGTCACGGTCCGTGTGATTTGGTGGTGGTGCGGGGGGAGGGGACGGTCGAGTCGTGATGGTCGAGTCATGGCTGGGATCTGTGTTGTTTTGTAGTGGCCGCGTCGAGATGAGCTGGTAGGTAGTGTTGCTTAATGTCCTCAGATGTCAGTTGACATATTAGGGACAAGCTGAGACCAATGCCGAAGCATGGTTCAATATAGCTTTACGTCCACGGAAACCAGAAGGCTCGTTAGGACGCCGGACAGCCCAGGACGGCCACCTCGACTCTCACACAGCTCCTGAACTATGAAGATGAGCTGGAACAGTTCTCTAGTGTTAGCTGGTCGTCTTCTACCCCACTTAACATTGAGAACATGTGAGACGTTTACACGTTCACTGAAGTGTTGTTGTTGACAGGAACTTCGGGTGCGGACGGTTCTTGTATTTCTACTGTGTGTTTGTTGCTTGGCTAGGCCGGTCTTAATCACACTGATGTGCTTCCTAAGGTCATCGAATTGAGATTTCATGTCTTTGTTCTGTTTTGTGACCTCCGTCAGCTTTTGGGTCAGTGACGTCATGGTGTCAGTCAGTTGGTCAAACTTCACCTTCACATGCAGCTTGAGCTCTGCCTTTATCTGTTGTTTCGCTGTCTCCAGCTCAGTGACTAGGGAGGCGTGGTGTGGTGAAGGTGTGACTGGGTAGGCTTGCTGGCGGGGTGTGGTAGGAGGTGTGGCACGGGTGGGAACCAGGTGGCGGGTCGGTTTGATTGGCTGGGAAACCGGGACCGGAGCTGCCGAAGGTGAGGCTGACTTGGGACTGAGGGCTGTAAGTCGACGCGAGCTCCTTCTCGTACTCCCGGTTGTCCTTGGCAACTGTAGACGCGGGCTGCACCAGAGTCTGACATCGTGTAGACCGGGCTCCCTTGTCGGCGATGGCGAAACAGTCGGCAAGCGGAGGTTGCACAGATTCCATGTTACTATTTCTTGCAACCCCGGCTCCTACACCCGGTCGACAAAGGCGTAGATGGCCCTAATGCACTTGATGAGGGAACTGAACTCTTCGTCTCTCCAACGGGGACACCTGTTTCCTTGGACTAGGACTGTACCTGTGCTGTAGAACTAGAAGATCGTCATTGCCACTAGTCATTGCCACTATCACAGTTGACTTGGATCTTAGTCCGGAAAAGGTCCTGGCTGGGAAGGTCAGTGGGTACTATACTGATGTCATTAGTCTTCTGCATGGATGGTCCTGGTTGGATTGGTGCCCTCATCCAGCCAGTCCACCTGATACCCCGCAGTTCCTTCAACATCACACACGTAACGCCTGAAGAAAATCTGTCTGGTGAGGGGCATTAAACAGTGAGGTATATCGAACGTCATTTGCTTGGGATCTCTCTTCACTTCTACATTGGGCACCCAGGCAAACAGAGACGAGCTCTGGAGCGCCATGGCGGCAGAAGTTTAAAGGGTAAGTAAGTAAGTAAGTAAACATGGTGCTTAACGTCCACAGAAACCATAAGGCTTATTAGGGACGGGGAGAGCGGGGTAAGGGGGTATGGAGGTGGGGGAGAAGGAGATTATATACCTATCGCTACAGTCACCACCAGAATGACTTCTGCATTAAGATGGGCAGCGATGAGAGCCATTTTAATGTTTCAGTAGGAAGTGACGGACAAAGTCATGAGACAGTGTCCACAAACCACAACCTTTTTGAAGAGAAAGGAGAGCCGAAGCGGTGTCGAACCGAGGTCCTTCCGCTTACCAACCTAACGCCTTACCGCTAGGGAAGTCAAGTGTTGGTTAAGTAGTCAATAACATGATGGAGGGAGGGGCGAACTCATGGCCTAGGGAGACAAGGGGGCGCATTACATGACGAGATGTGGAGCAAAAAAAGAGGTTAAACGGAACGCTTATTTGACTTAGACAATAGAAATCATGCGCAAATTTTCAACAAAAACACCTTTCTCAAACAACAAACTGCAGACAGGTAGATACTAAACTAACAAATGATAATACGGAAAAAAATCTGATCAACTTAGCTTGCAGCTGGTGGAGATGGCTGGAGCGTGACGGTGTGCAGCTAATACCGTCGAAGCTGTGCGACATGGAAAAGATAAGCTGACGCTGCTGGTTAAATGTTTTTACGACCTCTTGACGGCGCGTCAGTACTTTCGCCCCACCGTCAACGGTGGGTGTGACGTAACTGGTAACTGGTGAGAGCCAGTCGGGCTGGCCGCCGAAGAAAACACGGCAAAGTGAGAGAGAGAGAGAGAGAGAGAGAGAGAGAGAGAGAGAGAGAGAGAGAGAGAGAGAGAGAGAGAGAGAGACTCAGAGAGAGAGAGAGAGAGAGAGAGAGACCCTTACTCAGAAACAACGTTACCGTTGAGATGAAACGTATGCTGAATACAACCACAGCATGTAATAGACGAAAGAGTCTTCTATCAATCCCGTACTCTCATTTCATTACATTTTGTTTCGTTTGACAACACCTACGATGTGTTTCAAACTTCTGCAACAGCGTCAACAGATTTCAGAACCGGTCCCAAATGTTGCACACTTCTGAGCTGCAACCGTTTGAAGTCATTTGTATCAGAAACGTCTTTATTGTTAAATAACCAGAGCCCTTTCTAATTTATTGTTATTTTTTATTTTTTAAGTGGTACCATATAAAACAGGAAAGACTGCTCTGTCTTTTCCCGTCCCTAATAAGCCTTATGGTTCCTGTGGACGTTAAGCACCATGTTTACTTACTTAAATTCTGTCTTTTCCTTAAAATATTTTTTAATTTATATTACGTTTAGTTTAACCACATGTTGCCATGTTGCAAACCGTTCTGCGACAAACAGCCAAATTCGAAAAATTGCCAACTAGGCTACTTTATCACTGAGAGCTGGATGCCGTTGTTTCAAGGCCTACCGCTTAATAACTAGGCATCGGAGAGTGAAGATAACAGCACCATGTAAAAGATGAGAGAATTTCCTATCTGTTACGTGTCAGTGTTTGTGTGTTGACTTTGTTTCTAGTTTTACCACACTGTGCCGTGATGTATACCCACGCCGCGATGACCGGCGCCATGACATTTCAAACTCGACCCCAAAAGTTGCAATTTCTGCAAATTGTTCTCGTCATGACTTGCATCAGAAATGGGCTTACTGCTAAATAAATTATTCTGTGTTTAATCTGACCAAACTATAACGTGTTGCAGACTTCTGCGACAAACAGCCAGTTACGGAAAGTTGCAAGGTTCTCGACAAAGGGTACCGCCATGAATTGGCCACCTGTATCGTATAAAGCACACGAAAGTGAAAATTAACAACACAGTTCGAAACAGAGATGCTTTTTCTATCAGTTCCATATACTAGACAGGACTGATTCATTTGTGTGCGGTTTGACCACACTTCTCCGTGCTGCATAGTTGTAAAAGATGTGCCACTTTTCGGCCCAGTGTCGGATATTTCCGCTTCGATTTTCGTCGTCACATACGTCAAGAAATGGGTTGATATTCTACTTTTCCAACAGACTATGTGAAGTAATAGTAAGTAAACATGGTGCTTAACGTCCACAGAAACCGTACGGCTTATTAGGGACGGGGAGAAGTGGGGGAAGGGGGTATGGAGGTGGGGGAAGAGGGAGATTATATACCTGTCGCTACACTGTCACCACCAGAATGACTTCTGCATTAAGATGGGCAGCGATGAGAGCCATTTTAATGTTTCAGTAGGAAGTGATGGACAAAGTCACAAGACAGTGTCCACAAACCACAACCTTTTTTGAAGAGAAAGGAGAGCCGAAGCGGTATCGAACCGAGGTCCTTCCGCTTACCAACCTAACGCCTTACCGCTAGGCCAAACCGGCTCACCCCAACAGACTATGTGAGTGATCGTGTGTCCATATGAAGTTCTACTTTTCCAACCGACTGTGTGTGACTCACGAGAGCGAGTACAGCAAGCGTCCGCACAGACAGCCTGTCAGCGAGTGAGGCGTTAGGCACTGGTTTACGACATCCTTCCTTCAACCACTGCCGTATTTAGTTACGCCATAGGGTCCAGAAAACTGTCAGCTAACAAGCAGTTTTTTGTTGGTGCTCTAACAGTAATAAGTTTGTTACAAACAACTCAAATTATATCAGACATTTGTTTTATAGCTGATCCTGTTGCGTAGGCCAGCTCAAATAAAACCAAAATCGTTTGAATCGAGACGGACCTGGGTTTTTTTAACCCGGGGTGGATGCGCCTCATGTTTAGGTGCGTGCTTGGGCGCTGGGTTGCTTCTGCAGTCTTATCGGTGTCCCGAGCATCTGGCGTCGGTTATGAAGGCAGGACGTGCCCTGCAGTTCCTTAATTAGCTGTAGGCCACAGGGATTGGCTAATTAGTAGTCGGTCTTCGGCCATTGGTGGATCAAGATTTGAAATGGCTGATGGATAGCGATCTGGAGAAACAAGAAAGTGGAAGATTTATATGAAGTAGTCAACCCAACCACCCCGAACCTGTTTTATTCCTGTAGCGTTGCAAAAAAAACGGCTGCATGATTGACGAAAAGAATTGTTTTGATGCCGCGACTAACAGAGGCTCCATAGAATGTTCATTTCGTAGCTGAAGACTGCAATACTACTGCTACGCTGGTTGTGTGTGTGTGTGTGTGTGTGTGTGTGGTGTGTGTGTGTGTGTGTGTGTGTGTGTGTGTGTGTGTGTGTTTGGTTGGATGCTGTAGCTTTCAATTTTCCCGTGAAATAAATTATAGTCTTCTTGAGTCTGAGCGAAGACCGGCTTTCACGGGCAGATAACTATCTCGTTAGAAGGTGGCTAGCAGTATTGAAAATAAAACATGACTCCATGTGCTAATAAGGCGACGGACGTACACGATTTGTGTGACATTTTTCTTTAATTTCCTGTTGACTTCATCTCAACTGAGTTCAATGCGTCACGCTACAATGGCCCCCGTGTAAAAACCGTGGGGTGTTATATCTCTCTGCCCCGCAAAAAACCCGCACGTCAGCTGTTAAGATCATTAACTGCAATAGGACCAGAAATAACCACGAAAATTGATATATAAAAGTCCATGAACAAAAGGGTCTGATGTACATCGCTTGCAGAGCCTACGTGTATTAATTATGTAACCTTATACTGATGCATCACTTTCACACAAAAATTTATATGATACATAAAATGCTGTCTGTGAGAGAGAGAGAGAGAGAGAGAGAGAGAGAGAGAGAGAGAGAGAGAGAGAGAGAGAGAGAGAGAGAGAGAGAGAGACAGACAGACAGACAGACAGACAGACAGACAGACAGACAGACAGACAGACACACACACACACACACACACACACACACACAGACACACACACACACACAGAGACAGAGACAGACAGACAGAGACAGAGACACAGAGACAGAGACACAGAGACAGACAGACACAGAAACAGATAGAGACAGAGAGACAGAACAGAGCGACGGCAGAGAGAGAGAGAGAGAGAGAGAGAGAGGAGAGAGAGAGAGAGAGAGAGAGAGAGAGAGAGAGAGAGAGAGAGATGTACTTTTGTTACATATACATCACAAACTCAGTGACTGCCTAAAAACTGTTAATCTTCGAGAGCGATGGTGGTTTCAGTGCCCAAGACATTTTTATATAAAACTCTGTAATCAAAAGGAACATCTTTTCAAGTATACAGCGGGAGGGATGGTGGGGTGGGGGGGGGGGGGGGGGAGAGAGAGAGAGAGACTGAGGCTGACTGACTGACTGACTGAACTTTATTATGCAAAGATAAAGGTTTAGGCACGAATGGCTTTTGGACAACCTGTCCTTGATACAATTACAAAAAAAAAAAACGGTACAAGTAATGCATGTATTTGGTGTGTGTGTGTGTGTGTGTGTGTGTGTGTGTGTGTGTGTGTGTGTGTGTGTGTGTGTGTGTTGTGTGTGTGTGTGTGTGTGTGTGTGAGTGTGTGTGTGTGTGTGATGAAATGAGTGTATCCTTGTAGGTTTGTAAGCGCTCTGAGCTCTTACGAGATGGGGCGCCATAAATAATCTATTACTATATTATTAGTATTATTACAACGAAACTCAGTAAGAATAAATCACGGAAATTATGACATGAAAAGAAAAAAGCGAACAACAAGAAGAGGGGATGTGGGGTTGGGGGGACAGACAGACAGACAGAATAGCTGAGTTCGCGCGTGTGTGTGTGAAGGTGGATGGGGCGGAAGGGGAGGGAGGGGTATTTGTCTCGGTGTTCACCGGGGGAGCTGAGCAGGGGAGACAATGGTAGGAAAACACAGAAATAGTGTAGGTGACGTCCCCTGTCGAAGCCGTGACAGATACCTCAAGTAGCCCGTGCGACTCTCCATCTCCACAGAACCCCATCCGGCCCCATCTTGCACACCTACGGCACAAGAGAGAGAGAGAGAGAGAGAGAGAGAGAGAGAGAGAGAGAGAGAGAGAGAGAGAGAGAGAGAGAGAGAGCACATGATTATTTTTGTCAGGCCTCCGTCCCATAACAACAAGAGTGAACATTTAGGCAATTCGAATTCCCATGGATCCAATGACGGCCTTAAACTCAATTTTCTAGTGTTTAAAGCTTTAAAAACTAAGGTGGACAATTTCTCTGTGGTGGGCGCATTCGTGCTAGCTAATAATAAGGAAAATTTAAACAGATGGTTGTCAGTGGTACTTTGGTGGAATCAGTTCATCTCTCACCTTGAACTTACTAATAAATAAATAAAAACATTTAAAAAAAAGTACCAGCGAGAGAGAGAGAGAGAGAGAGAGAGAGAGAGAGAGAGAGAGAGAGAGAGAGAGAGAGAGAGAGAGAGCATCGACTATATTTAAATTTAAGAAGTTACAAAAGTACATGTATAATTTTTAAAAAAAAAATCATAATTTTTCAATTATTTTATTTTTTCACAAGAAAATGTCATCACAGTTTATATTTCTCCACCATTCTTCATATAAGTATGTGACGTGCGTTTTTCTAAAAATAACAACTGCAACCGCAACAATTCGGAATACGGAAAACTGATGAGAACGATATATGGATCAATCACTCTACCGGTGTAATACGCGAAAAGTGCTCCCTGCAAAAGTAAGTCCGGAGTAAAATTGGAGTACGCGAATTTTATTGGGAGTAAATCTGGCGTGCGGGATTTTTAGTTCCCAAGGCAAAGGAAGTAAACCTAGAATTACTCCCTATCATGCAAAATAAACCCACGAGAATTTTACTTTGAGTAAGCAGAGGGACCTCTCTTCGAATCCGCTTCGGCTCTCCTTTCTCTTCAAAAGTTGTGGTCTGTGCACACCGTCTTGTGACTTTGTCCCTCACAGTTATGAAACGTTAAACTGGCTCATTCGAACAAGTTTTTATGTGTGAAACAATCGAACGAGTCTCTCTGTGTGAAACAATCGAACGAGTCTCTCTGTGCGAAACAATCGAACGAGTCACTGTGTCTCTCTGCGTGTGAAAGAAACGAACAAACAACAAACAAAACACAACAACAACAGCAGCAGCAGCAGCAGCAGCAGCAGCAACACACACACACACACACACACACACACACACACACACACACACACACACACACACACACACATAATAATAATAATAATAATAATAATAACATTCAGCTCAAACGAGACTAGCCTTCTCAAACATGCTGTAACCAACAGGCAGAAGAAAGAGATCAAAACAAAACAAAAATGCAACAAGGAATTTCGTTTGCAACAAGCGGCTGTGCCACTAACCGGACGCTGTGCCACTAACCGGACGCTGTGCCACTAACCGGACGCTTGGCGCATGGCACTTGTAGCCTACTGTCCAGTCAGACTAACGTCCACCATTCAAGATTCAAGATTACTTTATTATCTCATCAGAGAAATTAAAACGTGGCTGAACATTAACCACATCACGGTACACAATAACATCTACTGAATGTTTTAAAACTTATAGAACAGTTATTGAAAATACAAAAGTTAATTATTAATTAAAATTAACCTGCTCCTTTCATGCAAAGTAGAATTCGCATGTTTTGGGGAATGTTTCTGTAGGGGGGAGGATTCCGCATACGCCTGTTTTTCTTCGGAAAAAAACAAACTTGGGGGGTACTTTTCGCGTTACACCGGTGACAGGTTAACCCGAACTACTCCATGAAAACAAAAATAAAAACTACTCTTTTTCCCCCCAGCATGTGCTTTGCAGCGAACCAAATAGATACACGTAGCTACATACTATTTTTTTATTTAGGAAACAGCGTGGGAATTCAAATCGATCGCGTCAATAGCGACACAACGTCACAGCACATGACCTGCTCACAACTAGGATATAAAACGGCGTTCATTTCCTGACAGGCACCGCTCACCTTGTAGTTACACACTGGCGCAAAGACAACTGCAGATTGACCAAAAGAAAGGTAAGATCCCTGTTTTCTAAGTGTAATAACAATACCGATAAAGCGCGAACCTCTACGATAAAACAGAGCTCGGCGCGCTGTACTCAATTCAAATAATTATATAAACTACATCCACGTTACGACACCTCAGGTGGAAAACGACTATGACAATGACTATACCCAAGCAGTTCAAAGCACAAGAAGCTAAACAAAAAGACCTGCACTAGCACACACAGAATTATGCACAAACAAACTCAGACGTATTTGAATGTTAGTTAGTTATTTCGTTGATGCTTTTTTCTTGTGGACTCCAACTGTGATTATTTTCATTGTTCTTGTGAACAACAGCTGTTGTTTTCATTGTTCTTGTGAACAACGACTGTTGATTGTTTTCATTGTTCTTGTGAACAACTACTGTTGATTGTTTTCATTGTTCTTGTGAACA
>JABMCL010000064.1:5000-62500 GCA_018857735.1 Alviniconcha marisindica
ACACAAACACCACACACCCCAACACACACCACACAAAAACACAAAACACACACACACACACACACACCCACAAACACACACACACACACACACATTGTGACCCCCCACACCCACACACACACCCCACACACACACCCACACACACCCACACCACACACACCCACACACAAAACCCACACACACCCCACCACACCCCACACCCCCCAAAACACACACACACACACACCACACACACACACAAACCCCCCAACACCCCACCACATCAAAACAACAACCACACACCCATCCAAAAACACCCCCACCACCCCACACACCACACCCCCCAACACACCCACCCCCCACACCCCCCCCAAAACACACCCCACTGTCACACACCACCCCCAAACCACCACACCCCACCCCCCCCACCCCCCCACACACACAACACCCCACACACACCCAAAAACACCACACACCCACAAAAACACCCCCCCCAAACCACCACCACCCCCCCCTCTCTCTCTTCTCTCTTTTTTCTCTCTAGCTAGAAGTGAGAACTACGCTGGCTAGAACTCACCGTTCCTTGAGTTTGACCTGACGCGCGACGTGGGCAGATGTGAGCGGTCCCTCCGCCTGACACAACACCTTGATCATACCTGTCTCCTGGGCCATGGTCAGTGCCAGACACACGCTGCCGTGCACGTACACCTCGTGCGTCAGGCGCTCGTACGCCGCCACGTCTGTACCTACGACCATGTGGATAATGGCATATTTTAACTGTAAACTTTGATGGCCTACATGTGTATACAATCAGGGTTCAGGAGCTGTGTGAAAGTCGAGGTGGCCGTCCTGGGCTTTCCCCGTCCTAATGACCCTTTCCCCCGGTTTTCCCGGGTAGACGAAAAGGGAAACATTAAACCCGTGCTTCGCATTGATCACAATTTGTCCCAATATTTTCAACCGCTCCGGGGACATGAACAAGCTTAAATCGGGGAAAGCTCGATCTACCAAGAACACGGCCGTGTCACGTATAAACCAGACTAGAGCTCAGACTGTGAAAAGAACGAGGGGGGGCCAAAAAACTGGGGTTTTTTAAAAACGTCCCCCAGAAACCGTACGACTTATTGGGGGAGGGGAGAAGGGGGGGAAGGGGGGGTTGGAGGGGGGGAGGGGGGAGGGAAAATTAAATCGTGGGGTGACCGTTTAAAAACCTCGTAACTCAGTTTTTCCGGTTTTAAAAAAAAACAAAAAAAACCTGTTTAAAAATTTAGTTTTAATGGGGAAACATATCAATTTTAAAAAACACAGGGCCCCAATCGAAAAGTATTTAAACGTTTTTTGTTTTTTTGTTTTTTCTTGGAGGAAAAGAGTAAGTTATGGACGATTTTTGCTAGAACATCCCTTTTCTACCCTTTAAAGGGGCTTGAAAAAAGGCGGGTTTTTGGGTTTGGGCAAGGGAAAACGCGGGAAAATCGCCCCAATTTAATGAAAGTCTAGTGCAAAAAAACCCCCCTTTTAAAAACCCAAAATAAAATTTTAAATGCCTAAAAAGGTAGTTTTTTACGAAAGAAAGGGAAAGGCATGCGTTTCAGGCCAAATTTCCCCTGTTTTTTTTTAATTTCTCGAAAAAAACTCGCGAGATCCGTGACGCAGGTCTCTGACGCCCACAAACCCCCCCACGGGGGCAAAAGGGCCCAAAGGGGCGCGTTTTCACCATAAAATCGGTCCACAACGAAAATGCCACGCAAATGTGCGGCCGTGGGATGCGCAAAACTGCAGCCCAAAAAGGGGCCGTTTTTTTCCCTTTTCCACACCTTCCCAAAAGAAGAAATCGAAGGAAGCTTCATCCTTGGAAAATTAAAATTTAAAATTTTTCCCAAGCCCGGTTACCCTGGGGGAACCCCCAAAACCAGCCCATTATTTTTTTTACAAAATGGTATCGGCCCACGCATCCCCCGGCTTTCGCAAAGGTTGATCCTTGGTAGAGGGGAAGGGGACGGTCTTTTTTCGGATAAAAACCTTCCTTTCCTTTGGGCCAATTCAACAAGGAATATATCCAGACCGCCCAAAGGACTATGAAATACATTTTGACACCTTGGCCCCCAAGTGCAAAGTTTAAAAATTAAAAAAAAAGGGGAAAAAACCTTTTTCACAAAAAAAACCCTCCAAAAAAAAAAAGGACATCAAAAAAAAGAGGCAAATAAAAACCCACAAACCCTCAGCAAAAAGAACTCGTAAAAAATGCAGAAGAAGAAGGGAGAAAAAAGAAAACAAAAAAAAAAACAAAGGGGGCCCTTAAAAACAGGGAGAAAAAAAAAGGGAAAAAAAAAGAGGTAAAACTTTTAAAACTCCCAAACAGATACCCCTGCCTTGTTTTAAAAAAACCCAAAAAAAAGCGACCCCAAAAAAATTAATGAAAAAAAACCAAAGAGAAAATTTAAAAAGCGGGAAAAGGAAAAAACAAAAACTGGGGCTGGCCTGGCCGCGCCGAAGCCCCCGGAAACCCATTGGGTTTGGGGGAAAATCGCAGTTTGCCCCTAATATGCTCTTTGGGCATCTGAAAAACTTTAAAGAAAAAAAAAGGCAAAAACAGTAAGTCTAGAAAGAATGCCTACAGCAAAAAAGGGCCCGTGAAAATAAGAAACAAATGCCTGTAAAAAAAAAAAGAAAAAAAGAAAGAAAAGAACAAACCCAAATGGAAAAAGAAAAAAAGGGACCAAACCACAAATGTTGATGGAAAACGAAAAATGGCTGCCCTAATCAGGCAAGCAAACAGTTTGACACCAAATAAAAAACAAAAAAAAAACAGCTGAAAGCACCTCAAAAACGAAAAAGGGTGGCCTACCTGAAAAACAAAAACGTGGAAAAAAACACCCCCAAAATAAAAAACATTTTTAAATAGCCTACGGGCCCTGCAAAAAAATGAGGGGAAACGATACTTGACTACTTTTGGGTTTGCACCCTAAAAGCAAAGAGAAAAAAATAACGGGGCCCCCGCCCAAAAAAGGGGGAAAACCCAAAAATTAAAACCCTAAAAAAAAACAGGGAAATTTTAAAAACAAAACCCCTCACAAACCCCGGTTTTCCACCTAGAAAAAAAAGGCTGCGGGGCTAAAAAAAGAAAATCGCTAATCAGGACTCCCGGACAAAGCATCGGGATTAAACAAATGCAGACGAAAAAAAAAAAATCAAAATGGCTGCCCTAATGGGCAAGCTAACAAGCGGGTACGAAATGGCCAATAAACCGAGTTTTAAAAAAAAAAAAAAAAAAAAAAAAAAACGCAGGGTTGGAAAAAAGAAAAAAAGAAAAAAAACCCAAAACAACAAAAAACCTTTCTAAAAAGAAAAAGGAGGCAAAAAAATGTAAAGCGAGAAACCGAGACAAAGGCGGGAATACCCGTAATCCGTGTACACGATAAAAATCCATTCAGCCGACAACAACACGGCGGGGGCAACAACCCTCACGAACCCCCACACAAAAAAAAGAATGAGCGGTTCGAAAAATGGGAAAACTACCCCCCTCACTCTTTCATCTTTTAAACAAACGAATAACTCGAGAAAAAAAGGGGGAAAACCCCAAGAAAAAAAAAATTGAATGGCAAAAAAAGGGGCAACTGGGGAAAACCCCAAAAACCCAAACCCAGGGGGGGCCCAAAAAATTCGCTGGGGTCTATTAAAACTAAAACGAAAAAACCCTTTTTTTAAATCGTTCCCTTTTTATGAAACAAACAAGGAAAAACTGGGAAAAAAAAAAAACCCCCAAATTTAAAAGGCAGGCCCCCCTGATGGGGTCTAGCCTGTAGTGAAAGCTAAAAACAAAAACGAAAAAAAAAACCGAAACGCCACGCAAAAAACCAAGGCTCGAAAAAAGATGAAATAACAAGGGGGAATAAAAAAAGGGCCCCAAAACTACTTGGGAAAAAAAGTTTCATCCCTATATGTTGTTTTGAAAACCCCTTTATAAAATTTTTTAAAATTTAAGGACTTTGTCCAAAATCGGGTTTCCCTTTTGGGGCACTCACCAGACCCGCCTTCCCCGTTTTTTGGGTTTCTTGGGGCTGTTTTGGGGGCGTCAAATGCCCGACCGTTTACCTTTAAACTTAAAAAAGCTTCTCGGGGAATTTCATTCAAAATGGCGCTGGTTTTGGAAAATTTTATTGACCGTATTTTCCGACCTTTTTGCCCAAAAAAAACGCATTACAACCTAGTCGAGGCCTGAAAAAATTTTAAACAAGTGAGTAATAAATGTTTTTTCTTCTCTTCGAACGTTAGTACGGACCCATATGTTGTTTTGAAACGATTTTAATGTTTTGTTGGGCCCCCAAAATGCCTTTACAGGCCCCCCTTTTAAAACCTTATCCATTTAAAGAAGGGCTTACGAGGGTTTACCGCATAATCAAAAAAAATTTCCACTTTAACGATCAGATTTTTGTAAAAAACAAAACCCGATTCTTTGGGGCCAAAAGGCCCCGGTTTTCAAGCATGGAAGTCTGTTGGGATGATTTCCATCAAAAAAAAATATTAACTAGGCATGATTTTTTTTCTACAAAAGGCAGAACCGGGGGGGTTTTTGTACTAAAAAATTGGTCCAAATTAGGATTTACGAGGATTTTAAATTTTAGAAAATAAATTTTTATTAATGGGGGATTAATAGTCAAAGGGGAAAACAAAAACATTCCCTAGAACATTAGTTCAAAAATAAAAATGACAAATCTAAAAAAACTACTGGTCGTTTCTAGCAATAAAAAAAAAATGCAAACCCAAAAATTTAAAAAGATTTGAAAAAGTATGCCCTGTCCGGTTTTATACTGTTTTTCCCAAAAAAATTTAAATTTTTGCTCGTTTCAAAGAAAAAAAGCTGATTATCCCTTTTTGCAGACTTTTTGTCTGGAACCCTCTATTTAAAGTTGAGGGGCCCCTTGATGTCCTTTAAATACTGCTTAATAGTGGGGGGTTCAGAAAAGATACCTTTGACCGAGGGATCAGATTTCTTGGCCTGCTACAATAAAATCACACAGGCACTGTCCGATTACATTTAGTCATGTGATAACACCATGCCCAAATTCTTTAAACCTTAGGGCCTGAAAGAGCATGTTTTCCTTTTTATGTCCAGGGGTGCCTGCCTTGGAAAAAAACTGACGAGGTTCCTGTGTTTATTAGGCCCCCTAACCAAATGCATAAAAACACACACACAAAACACACCCAAAAACACAACACACACACAAAAAAACCCCAAAACACACACACCCCACAACACACACACCAACAAAGCAAGCCAGAGGCACCCCCCACATAAACCCACTCAAAACACCTGGGTTTGGGTCCCCACTGAAAACACACCCCAACGCGGTAAAACCACACCACACACCACAACACACACACAAACACACCAAACCAAAACACACCCCAAACCCCACACTAATATCTGTTGTACATATTTAAAATTTACTTGTAGGGCCAAAAACAGGTGAAAAGAGGGAAAAACTGGTAAAAAACCCTTTACACTCGGGGGTGTTTCAAAAAAAATAAAATTTTTGGAAACAATCTTTCTTTTTAGTTTAAATTAAAACTTTCTACTACCCCATTCTAATTTCAAAAAAAATTACTAATCTATCATCATTTCACTGCGTGCTAACATATCGCTCTTAACCGAAAAGATTCCCCAGACGTCCTTCGCCGGGGAAAGAAGATGTCTTTGGGGAAAAACCCCGTAAGGCGCGAAAAGTGACGTAGTTTCCTGATATTTTGTAGCAGGGAAAAATTTTCCCAAATCGTCATAAGAGGTTTTTATTCCCCCAAAAAGTTAGCGAAAATACCTCGTAACTCGACTTACGTGTCATTTTGGTTCAATCCCGCCACAAATGACTTACGAGGTTTTTTCTAGTTATTTCTAAAACCCCATTTTACCCCAAAAAATTTTTTTCCCGTTTTCCGAGGTTTTTTACAGGGGATAAATAAATTGGTACTCCAAAAAATTTTAAAAAATCCGAAAACCGGGGGGAAAAAAGGGTTTCAAAGGGTTTTTAAAACGGTTTACCGACGATATATATATATTATAAAATTTTATATATATTAAAATATAATATATTTTATATATATATAAAATATGCTACACTGTCATCACCACCCGAAAAGACTTCTGCTTTAAAATGGGAAAAGAGAGAGCATTTTTTAAAGGGTTTTTGTTGGGGGATCAAAACAAAGGGCAGTTTTTCCACAAAAACCCCAAAAACCCGTTTTTGGGGAAAAGAGGGAAAAGGGCCCAAAGCGGTATCGAACCGAGGGTTTCCCTTTGGGGTTTCCACCTAACGCCTTTTCCGCCCAGGCCCCAAAAACCCGGGTCCAATTTTCAACCTTTTTTTTTTTTTTTTTTTTCCAATTTTTTTTTTTTTTTAGCGAACTTTAAAAGGAAAACGTGTCCCAAAAACACCCCCAAAACCCTTTGGGTTTGTCCTTTAATAAGCCCGTTTTTGTTGGGCGTAAAAACAAAATGCTTCCCTGGGACCGCCTGTTGGGTGTAAAAAACCGGTTTAGAAAGAAAACCCAAGACTTTTTTTAAACATGAAAAAAAAAAAAAAGGAAAAAAAAAAAAAAGAGGAAGAAAAACATATCTTGAAAATTTTGCAAAACAAAACCCGCAACTGGATTTTCTCTTCACGTGGACTCAACACGAACAGAACTGCGGAGAACTGGCATCAAGCAGGCTAGGCTGCAATTAGTCATCCATGTTGCAAAAAAAAAGTTAAAAAATTGGCGTATAACTGGTAAGTACCAAATACAGGTCAAAATGTACGGGCCCGGTTCCGGGGTTTTACCGGTTTTGGGGAAAAGAGAGAGGAGAAAAGGGGAGAGAGAGGGGAGAGAGAGAGAGAGGAGAGAGAGGAGGGAGAGGGGAGAGAGAGAGAGAGAGAGGAGAGAGGGGAGTTTTTTCCCATATTTGGGTGTGCGTGGTCTTTAACGGTTGCGCCCCCGGGGGTACCGCGGCTCAGTAAGTTAATCCCTGGTTTTAAACTGACTTGCACATTTTAGCAGACTGTAGGGCTATTTCAATTTCCCAAATTTTTATTGTGTGTCAGTGTAGTCATTGCTGTCTGGTTGTTGTGTGGGGTGTTTGTTTTGGGGTGTGTGGGGTGAGTATGTGTGTTTTGTGTGTGAGAGGAGAGAGAGAGAGAAGAGGGGGAAAAGCGGGGGGGAGGGGAGAAAAAGGGGGGGGGGAAGGGGAGGGGAGAAAAGAGAGAGAGGGGGAGGGGAGGAGAGAGAGAGAAATGAATGCAGCCCGGGCCCCGTAGGCCTTTCGCCAGGCTTTTTTTTTTATGTCTGTTTTAGGGGAAATAGTTGTTTTTTTGGGGGCCCGGGGGTGACCGTAATTCAAAATTTTCCTGTGCGGTTTACAGAGGACAAATAAGTATTCTTGATTCTCGTAGCGGCCGCTATGAAAGATTAACTTGAGATTTATGAGAATCATCATTCCTTGCAGAATCAAGAATACACCGCCTGTGGCGGCTACTCCGCAGTCGGCTCTGCCAGTCAGTGAATGGTACAAGTTAACTTTCAGCATAGTAAGCGGTAAACATGGTGCTTAACGTCCACAGAAACCATTTAAAGCTTCTCAGTGTGGACGTTAAATTTTATTATATATATATATATATATATATATATATATATATATATATATATATATATAGGTCCATGATTTATACTTTCTAGTCCAGGAATAAATGATATATATATATTATATATATATATATATATATATATATATATATATATATATATAATGCTGAGACTGAGCGGCCATGCCGCGGCCTCCGTCATTATCTCCCTGGGCCAAGGGGTCGGCGGCAGTCTTCGGTGGTAGTTTCACCAAAGACTCTCCGGTTTCACTATTTGCCTCTCTCTCTCTCTCTCTCTCTCTCTCTCTCTCTCTCTGTAGCCTGCAGCAATGCACACCAAGTCAACTGTGACAGCGAAGACTGAAGATAGGCGAGCAGACGACGATTCAGTCCGAGCAGAGGCACGTGACTATCTCTGGTCCGAGCTTTGACACAGTTTTGGATACTTATTGCTGGAGTACAGTTATCCTTTCAATTTCAAGGCCCCTCTCATAAAATAATTTCAAACCATTTGTTTTTAAGTCTCTTCTTGGCTCTGTCGTCGAGGAGAGACTAGCAAAACATACAGACTCATTTAGTCTGAATCGACGCACAGCACACACAACAAACGAAGGCAGGGAAGGGAAGTAATCCACCAATGCTTTGCACTCTTTCTCCAGCCCTTTGCCAGCTCACCCAATCAACGAAGAGGTTAGAACTTAAACGCCACCGACGCGGACAATTCAAGTCCCAATGGCTGACAGGACCAGAAACTGCGGAACGTTTTGTTGAGAAGAATTGAAAATCGGGCTATCAGGTATGCATCATCAACTCTTCTACTTAACTGTACGCCAGTTATGGCTCTTTCGTGTATATTGTCCGATCGAATTGCTCATATGTTGTGTTAGTACCGATGTATTTCTTAGCCAACTTCTGTCGGCGAAGCGGAACTTCGCACTAAACAGTGAAGTGGGCAAGAAAGGGCGACCCGTTAGAGCTGTCTGTACTGTGAGAGACTGGAGTGGACTGGGGCATCGTAAAACTTATTTTTACGCCCTGCCTGTTCGATGGATTTGAGCAGTGTTTCATACGTCTGTATTTAAGTAACTGACTGTTAATATGAATATGTTCAAAGCACAAGGAATGTGTGTAGCCCATAATCTCAGTGTAGTAGACTAGTACATTACTGTAGTGTAGTATTTGTTTCTACTAATACAGGTTCTGGTAATTCACTTTTGCAACAGTTACGCTTGGCAAACCAAAATGTACACTGCTAGTGGGACACACACTCTGTGAATCAGTATAGCACGACCCAGAGTGACTGGCTGACTTAATCCTGGTATTTTTAAACATATTTTTAATGGTAATATGCTCGTAGACTGAGTCAGTGAGTCCTGTTAAAAAACCAACAAAATCCCCAAAACAAAACAAAGTTAAGAGAGAAGCTATTTTACAGGAAAAGTGAGAAGACTGAATATAATATGAAAGTTTTGTTGTTGTTTCTTTTGGTTTTGGTTTTTGCTGTATTTTCTTTTTATAAAACTTTATTATTACAGTGTACTGTTAGTGGTTTCAAGAGTTCAAAAATACATCTGAGCATTAGTCATACAATCAGATCTGTATTTTGGAACTCTTGAAACTTAATAAAGGAACAACCATTCTGAAAACATGCGTTTTCAAGGGGTAGGACTAGAAAGGATCATAAACTTGTTTACCTGTTTGAAATTAAGGTTTTACTTTTGAATACCCTGTTGATATTACTTATTAGAATACTCACTGCATCATGAATGACCTGATATAATGCATGACAACAGTCTGTGCTTGTATCAATGCAATTAGCAGCAAGATGTAATATATAAATATACAAAATTAATAAAGAAACTCCAAATGAAAAAAAAGGCTTGGCATCTTGAAAGCAGGTAGTAATTAAGTAGTAATTGTGTGGATGTGTAAAATATGATGAACATTTTATTTAACTTGCAATCATTACTCATGAAGAATGATAAATATATTGATATAATAATTAATATACCTGTACGCAACTTTGGGTGTTTGGTGGTACATCAGTCAGACCAGTGAATCAGTTAACTTTACTATACAAATTACAAAACAGGCTGCACTGTACATTGTATGCAATTTAGAAATGAAGACAAGTCACTCATGAATGCACTACATTGTACACAGACCACATATATCTCATAGTATGAAGATTCATTGTCAACTGATGTGATTATATGAACATTTATGAGATGTTGCATAAACATGGTGTGTGTATGACTTTGAATCCTGCACCTTTGGCTATTTTGCATAAAGAACTATTTCTGCAATTCACCTGATTATATATTTTAAACATTCTGCCAGACAGATGTCAGAAGAAGATTTATAATGATATTAATAACAAGACCAAAACTAGCAATTTAAAATTAAATAAGAGGTTCAGAGGTTTTCCGACTTTATTCATCCAGAGTGTCTGCCAGAAAACCTCACATTTCATTTAATCACTAATGATTTACTGATTTAGGTTCTAAGACATAATTACTCAGAAACAACTTGACATCATTTCTGGTGCTTTTTAGTCAGTAGACACTATTGGTATTACTATTAGAACTATTACAGTAATAGGATATATATATATATATATATATATATATATATATATATATATATATATATATATTATATATATACCAATATATATTAAACCCAGACTGGCAAATAACTGTCTTTTGTAGTTTTAATTATCAAACGAGTCTTTGGACTTTTTTTTTTTTTTTAGTGCTCATTCCTCATAGATGCTGTACATATTGAAATTGTTTTTAGTACCAGCTACCATGCTAGTGAATAATTATATTTAAAAACAATCATAAGCCCAGAGGAACTACTGGTATTAAGCTTCCACCCCCCCACCCCCTAATCTATTACAATTTTTTTTTTTCCATTTCAAACTAAGCCTTGAATGTTGCACACAAGTGTGTGATTAATTATAGGATCATTTACACACACAGTACCTTTGAAGTGAAGTTGAAGGCCAACACACAGGGTTTATATCACTGTTATCAGTTTATCAGTGTGTGAACTGCAGGATGAAGTAACCCCCCAGGTCTCCAAGCTGCAACAGCTCAGGCCCCATCATTGACATCTCAGTTGGCAGTCATTCAGACACACACATTAGGGTGGTTAAAGGCTACCTTGGGCCTTGTAGCACTCTGCGTTGGCTGACAATTGACAGTCCATTGCTTGGAGACAGATGCAAACTCTCAGGCAGAGGTTAAAAACAAAAATGTATTCATACACAAAAGATGCAATGCACTGTTGATGGATAAATATATTTTAGAATACAGTTTGAGGTGGTTTGAATACAGTTGGAGTCTCATGCTCTAGTCTTAATCAAACATGACTGACAATGACACTGATAGTGATAGTCATTTGGTGATCAGTTTTTGGTCTGTCAGTGATGGATTTGGGTTTTTCTTTCATGTTTTGTGTGTGTGTGTGTGTTTTAATTTGAATTTTTTTTTTAACGTGCCACCTGTGTGTAGTTGAGGTCACTAGGTCAGTACTAGTATTTAAGTTACACTCTGGCAGACATTTAGGTTAGATTGAAGGCAGTTGCATGACGATACATGATGCAAGTAAAAATCAATTAAGTATGAAGAAAAGAAAGAGAAAATAAATCACATTGAGTGCCATACGCAATAATCTGCAGCTGCACACGCCTACACACACCTAAAAACCTTTGTCAATTATCGCCCTTTCAGCCCCCCCCCCCCCCCCCCCCCTCCCTCTACCCCTCTCCTTCCCCCATGATCAGTAGTGTTGCCCATTCACTCTGAAGAACAACGCCGTTGTACAGCGTCCGGCGGTAGGTGGTTCTATGGGTCTGGCTGTTCGAGTGTGGTGACCATCTGTTGGGGGTGATTATTTCACTGCTGGCCAGCTTTGAGATAAGTTTGACGTGGCGGTGGCACTGATTGACAGAGATCTATGAACGGAGTTTGATGAACTACGCCATACGGTGGCTAGCTTGGGTGTTGATTTTTTAATATATTAATTTATTTAAAAAAAATCCTATGTATAAAAACTATGGGGGGAAAAAAGGAAAAAAAATATGCTCGTTTATTCTAAATTCTTTTTATAAACCTTAATTTGGCTCTAGCAGCTCCGTCCTTTTGGGCTTGGGTGTTTATTTTAAGTCTAGGATTAGTAATAGTGCTAATACCGTGCTGACTTTTTTCCCACTGTAAATACTTATTAATTGTTTGACATGGTTGATTTGGTTGTAAAAATGTCATTTGATTACTTCGAGTTCCCGAGCTCGTTCCAAATATTTGTGACCTGTAGGCTTTTTGTACATAGATGGAATTTGAAATTACAAAACATTGTGCTGCGTTGTTGTTAATTCAAGCTGCAAAATAATGTGGTTAAATTCACAGACGTGAAAGGAGAGTTTCTGAGAAGTTACATTGAAAAGCTAAACCATCCAGTACTGGATTACGAACGCATACTACACTGCACTGTGCACAGCGGTACTTCCCGGGGCGTTTTTTATGGCTTGCGAAAAGCGTTTCGGCGGCCTGGCGTCTTCGGCTGTGGCACAGCAGCCTCGTTGTTGTGTCCAGTGTAACAAGCTGTCTTGTTGTGCAGTACCGCAGCCTAACCCCGCAGGCCACAAACAGGCCCACAAAGGACCGCGTAGTTTCCCTTCGCCGTCCACCAGATGGCTCGGAGGGGGTCCCTGTGGACGCGCCGGCCCTTCAGGGGGGAAAACTCCCTTAATGTCCTATTAATGAGCCCCACATAAGGGCCCTCGTTATTCCGCAGCCCAGTGGGAGTTACGCCGAGGCAATCAGACCACACCTCGGGGGCCCCCAGGAAACGATTGGGGGGAGGGTCCGGAGGATGAGGCTCGTAGACCAGTGAAAGCGCTCTTGACAGAGAAATTGCACACCTTGGTTGGGTTCTTCATTCCGTTGCTGCGGCTTGGGATTTTGGCTACTGAGTGAGAGGTGAAAGTGACGTCACACTAGCTCCGTCGGAAAGGGGTTATAATTTCCAGTCATTGAACGGCTTTTTATATCTGGCTGGTCTGCTGATTCACTTCGTGGCGGCGAAATAAGCGGTTGAGAAGCACTGACTCCAACTGTAGCCCCTGTTCCTCAGATTTCGCAACTCATGCATTACCTCCAGTCTGGACCATTCGTTTTCGTTCTTTCCCCATGACGCTGCGAATGGAGGCTTGTATAGCGAGTATCATCTACGACAAGACTGCAGCAGGTTTGATGGACATTATCGTTCCGTGTGCAGAACAAGCGACGGTACGTTTAGATGCCAGAGGTATGTCTGCTACTGTGTTTTCTTGTGACGACGCGCTTGAAAGAGCGGCAGGATAGAGTACAGTTCTGGAGAACGGAAGCGGCAGTTATCAACTGTTAATTCGTGTGTAGAAGTATAGAATTTATTTATTTGATCTCTTTCAGATTATCCTGGCATCATGCAATGATGTCATCATCCATGTTCATTTTAGGTGTTAGCTGTGGTGTAACTGGTAATTCCAGACGCTTTTAATCTTTATCTCATCAAAACCGAAATTTACCCACGCTCGTTGGTGTTGATGGTGCCGATGATGATGCCAACTTTTTTCGGATTTAAGAGAGAGCATTTGTTTTGTTTTCCATTTTCAGTCCTGCGGTGACTGACCTAGTCACCCTGTGCGGTTGTCAGGACGTTAATTACTGTTTTGTTTTTCAATGTTTCTTGATTTTCTTCTGGTATAGTATCATATATATACTGAGTTATTTTTGTTCCAGCTGATACTAGTGATAATATGTTTAGGTTAATGCCCATTCGGCCTTTGTGAAGCAACACACACACACACACACACACACACACACACACACACACACACACACACACACACACACATATATATTATCTAAACCGTTTTTGGAATTATTATTACGGTTCAGCCATTGGCACTGCATGGGCGCCTTACCGCAGAAGTGTACCTTAACCGTCTGTCACAGTGTGGTGTGTGTGGGGAGGAATTTCATGCCTTTCATCAGAGAATGATTTGGAGGTTGGGGTCTTTTGTTTTTCTGTTGCTGTTATGACAGCATCAGCATTATTTCTGCCATAGATGTGTCTTAACAGTTACAATAAAGTACAGATATTTTGTGATCCACGTTGCTCAGTGTTTTTCAAATAAACAGAGCATTGCTAATAATGGAATTGGAAAGCACTACTACCGCACAGCGAGGCTGGGCCAACAATAAGTCACATTCTCTGTGTCTGTCTGTCTGTCTGTCTGTCTGTCTTCTGTCTCTCTCTCTCTCTCTCTCTCTCTCTCATTCATTTCATCTATAGGTAACACTCAAATAAGCATATTGCTTTTGTCTTTCCTGTACTTGTTTTTTGGGTTTATGATTACGACGTATGAATAAAAGTAAGTTTGTTTAAACCAACAATAAATTATGTAAGCATGCAGCACAGAGAATACACTGATTCGTACGAGTGTGTACAACAGCCAGCATTGTTTGGAGGTCCCCGGGCACGGTCGCTCGTAGACCGTCTTCCCATCACAAAGTCACGGCGGTTTTTGTCGGCTGTGTCCGTTTGCATACACTGACCGGAGACCTGGAGAGGCTTACGGGGTCCCAATGGTGTCATTATCATGACGTGACAAATCAATCAGCTCCCTATTGTAGCGTGCGTCTGGCCGCTTGGGGAGGTGACAGCCTCCACCAACAGCAGGACGCTTTGACCATTGCTTTCCTGCGTCGGTGACTGCAGTGTGTTGACATGGGTTTGCGTAGCCGCTTGTACGGCAGGGAAGCGTGCTCCTTTGTTTGCACTGTTTTTGTTGGTTGTGGGCTGTTTTTCTTCTCGACAACCCGTTTACAAGGGTTCTACGATGGTACACCACAGAAAAAGAAATGTGTTATAATGTGGGGTACTTATAGCAATTAGAAAAGGGAGGGGGTGTTCCCTGTTCTGTAGAGGAGAGGACAGTGGAACTCTCCATCATCGTCATCACCATCCTCTCCATGGACCTCGTCCATGGTCCTCTCTGTCTCTGTAGTGAGCCAGTTAGGCCTAGCGGTAAGGCGTTAGGCTGGTAAGCAGAGGGACCTCGGTTCGAATCTGCTTCGGCTCTCCTTTCTCTTCAAAAGTTGTGGTCTGTGGGCACTGTCTTGTGACTTTGTCGCTCACAATCAATGAAACATTAAAATGGCTCTCACTGCTGCCCACCTTAATGCAGAAATCATTCTGGTGGTGACAGTGTAGCGATAGGTATATACATATATAATCTCACCTCCATACCCCCTTCTCCCCGTCCCAAATAAGCCATATGGTTTCTGCGGACGTTAAGCACCATGTTTACTCTCTCTCTCTCTCTCTCTCTCTCACACACACACACACACACACACACACACACACACTGACACCATTACCTTGAGCTCAGAAAACAAAGACCGACTCACAGCGAAGCAAAGACCTCACTAGAAAGTAGAGCGTGGAGTCCGCTGCAGAACTGCCTCCCTCACCCCATCTCCTCAGTCCCAACCCCCCCCCCCCCCCCCCCCCAATTTTTGTGTGTTTTTAAACCGGCTACAGCCAAAGTGTCGCCGGGCTCTACTTAATCTTGCACAGAAACGACCGAGTTTAGCGGCAACCGCTCGTGGCAGTGACCGCCAATGTCAATGATACCAACCAGACTTTCGATCCCCAGATGGGAGATAGGCGAAAAGATCTTCAGAAAGGGCAAGGGCATCACCTGTATAATCACCACGGCCTTTCTCGGTCAGGAGGACAACTTGGACTCTTAGAAGTACGTGAGGCGATTCCTGTCTTTCTCCTTATGAGAAGGGGTGCGGATGGGTATTGGTGTGGATGCTTCTAGGACATTGCTTTTATTCATTATAATACACTTATGGTTTGCTTATTTAATGCTACTGCTATGGATACTTAGAGCGCCTAACCATGCTGGCAATTTGTTTAAACGTACATGCACATAAGTATCATACTATTGACAACAAAGAATAACACTTTATAACAATTCTATGCTTTATAAGAATTATATCATTATTTCACAGTTCAGTCGAGTTTTTGACGGATCATTGCTACTGCGCTGAGATAGTGAACATATTTGTCTGTTGTTGTTTTTTAATGGTTTATTTTTTATTTTTTATCAGTGTTCTTGTAACCATTGTCTGGATTCTGACCGCCCTTGGTAACAAAATCGTGACGGAAAGTCTCGTACCCTTTCGAAACTTTCGTTTCTGTTTGGTCATTCTTTCCTCCTTTTCTGTCCCGAGTCACAGACTTGTAAACTGAGTTGAGGTTTCTTTTTGATGGGGTTAGCGTCAGCTAGGGTGTGTCAGTAGTAACGATACTGTGAATGGTTATTGCTCTGTACTTTGTGACTTCTTAATTTTACTGACTCATATGATGCATGTAGGCCTAAGCGGTGGCGGCACTTAAGTGTTTAAATTTAATGTTTCTAATGATTGGCGTGTATTGGCTTTAAACGGCGCTAAATACTTAGCATTTCGCACTATAGGTCGTTTTGGGTAATAGCTGATGGGTGTGGTAGTGACTGATGCTGAACGAATGAACCAACACCAAGATAACATTTCTTGTACTTTTACTTGGCTAGAATGAAGTTCTTATTTTACGTTATCTTTATGCATTCCTTTTTTTTCTTTTTTTTTCTCTCTATATTTCCTTGGCCTGTAAGTTTAGTAAGTGGAAATTCCTCTTTTGACGTGGCCATGCGATTTCTGTTTACGGTGTTTATTTGGCAGTTATCTATCATAAACAACGGAAGAAAATATATTGGAGCATTGGCATTCCTAACTCCCCCCTCCCCCTTTTTAAAGTTTTTTTTTCTTCTGGGATATATTTTTTATGGAACTTAACTTGCAAAAGACTGGAAAGCGCAACCACTGTCGTGGCTGAAAGTGGAATGATCTCGAGGCGAAGACGTCTAGTCAGTGATGAATAAGCGGCTTTCTTGCAAGCTTCGCGCCGTTATGAAACGTGCAATTTTACACTGACTGTCAGGCTCAGCAGCTGCTATGTCCTATGAACAATGATGAATAGAAAGCAGTGTCTCAGTGTGGAATCGGACTCCAGTCGACGGCCACACGCAGCTCTGTCTTCTAATAGTCACGCTGTGCGGCGGTGCACCAGCTGCGCTCACGTGCTGGTCTCCCCGCCCCAGGGCGGCAAGGTGGTTTCTCGGACCACTGTCTGGACACCGTCTAGACGAAACACAGGCTGAAAGCTGCAACATCTGAGAAGAAGATTGCGCAACTGCCCAGCCTACCTGCCGTGGGGCCAGACAGTCACGCTGGACAAAATGATTCTCGCGTTGTCGTGAGGTGATGATCCTCGATCAGAGGAACGGTCTGCTGAGCAGCACTATCTCATTATTGAGTCTCATTATCGCTGGTGTCGCCCATGGGACATAGCCGCCACCTATCCTTTTCATTCATCGCCCTGCGAGTCACGTCTTAATTTGAGCGCACTACGATACTCGTTTCGATTTGAGACTGGTTTCCCACGCGGCAAAACTAGTGTTCCGGGACCGCCGACTGTTGTCTTTGCTGTGGAGGAGTTGAGTTTCCATGTCGTCAGTACTTGGGTATTAGCGGGGTGCTGACTCGGTGAAACTGAGTTACTGACTTAGAGTTGGACGTCTCAGCCATTACGCGTTTATTGTTGGTCAGGACTACTCCAGCGCAGTCCATCGCTTTTGACGATGACGGCAAACCTGCACATCGCATTTGTTGCGAGTCTTCATGTGGCCGGCCCAAGAGTCGACTTTGGGATGTGGATGAACAAGTCAATGTCGATGGTTCGCACCGCAGGCTAGGGGAGTACATACTCAGCTGATGCTTCAGTTGCCTTCCACCACTCAAGCGGGTGTGACGATTCCCCTCGAAGTCGACAGTTGCGTTTTGTGACTGGACACCTGGTCGCCTAGCTCCAGGCCAATCGCTTAAATGCGATAGTCGAGAATTTTGCTATTCTCCAGTAGCACGGAAAGTGCGGTGAACCAGACTGTGACAAGTTTCACCACTACACCAGGCTGGGCTAGGGAAACTGCATTGTAATTTGAGAAGGAACCTTGCACAGCCTACTTCACCTTGCACAGTCACCAACAGGCAAAGGCGAGGACATCGGCAGGCGTTACGCAGTGATTGAAGAACTGGTGTGTTTATGTCTCCGAGGAAATTTTCTTTCCGCTGTGTGTCTGGAACAGATGCCTGTCTACATGTAGTGTTTGATGACATGAGTACCAGACAATGGATGCATCGTTAGTATGTTCACTAAGTCATGATGTTGTTAAATTGTTCTGAAGATAGTGCCAGCCTCAGCGTCTAATATTAACCATAATAATCTCTGTCTGTCTGTCTGTCTGTCTGTCTCTCTCTGAACGCTGAAATAACTGCTGTCCTTTGCATTGTTGTGTCAACTCCACAATCAAAATATGATCCAGTAATGTTATTTCAACAGTGTTACTTTTACTAGTTTTAGGCAGGCTGGCTGCATGCTTTAAGTTTAACATCAACATGCTTGGGAGGAACAGTCTGTTTTGAGAATAGTCATACTAATGAGCTGATAACTCTTTGCCCACCTTTTTGTTTGTTACTTTGTGCTGATCAGATATTTTCTTTCATTAAAACATTGCCAGAATAGTGAATCAGTTGCAGAAAATTAAGGGACATTCTGTAATGCACAGTGATTTGTACACTTGAACAGATTGGTCCATTCACACCTGATAATGTCTTGTTATTAACTTGTGCCACAGTATCTCTGAACTTACACCACAGTTGAGGGTCTCCAAGAAATGATCCATGACTCACAAAATGGCCAGGAAAAGTTTCAAAATTAATCTCCAGGCAATGGCTATTTTTCAAACATTTCCTGGCTGACTGTTTTCTGTGGTGGCACGACTTGAGAGATGCCAGATGTTGGATGCAACTGTACCATGACCTGTTGGTGAACTCATCAGTAGATTGTCAGGTCCTTGTGGTCATTTTAGCACCTCCATGTCCAGCTCTTTAGATGACAGAGATACTAGTAACAATATAACATGCACGGTTTTGCACTCCTGACCAGACTTGGCATTCTTATTATCTTAAAAGTCTTTGGCCTTTGGCTTGCCGCAGTCTGGCAACTCACAAAATTTGGTCATGAGCCTTTGATTGATACTGACTAGGACTGAATGGGGGGAAAGTATAGTGCTTTTGGGGCCAGGATGTTAAAGTGAGAAATGTGAAACTTTAAAATCAGACTAGTCTTAAAAGTTAAATAAAGAGTTTGATTATAAAATCAGACATCCATGAAGGAAAATGCATGCTTGTGATGTAAAAAAGAACAACATGCACCACTTGCTCATTCACTCTATAGCTCATATAATTCTCACTGTTGAGGCTGCACCTTTAATTTTGGTGATTGATTAGAGATAATAGGAAAACACTTTTCACCAAACAGAATGGATAAAACAACACTGAAATAAAGCACATCAGTCATTAGCATCAAAAAACCAAATATGTCTATTAACTATCCCTCCTTCTACACAGTATATATATATATATATTAATGGTGATTGATGTTGCTGGTGATAATGATAAACATTAAAAAGTAAATTTGCGGAGTACCTTGAAACAATAAAATTCTTCATTCAGTGTTTTTTTGTTTTGTTTGTCCACCAGATTACCTGAGAATATCAGCACCAACAACATGGATCCCACCCTGCTGCAGGTCAATGCTGCACAACGTCGAGTGCAGCAGATGATGTCTGTGGCCCCACAGCAATTTGAAGAACTTATTGTGTGTCATGTAAGTCGACGCCTGGAGCTGGATGGTGACAAGTTAGATGAGTTCATCAATGGCAAGGGCAAGACTTCTGGCAAAAGAAACTCCCTGAAGAAAATCGCCTCCCCTTTCCAAAGGAAAAGCAACAAGCAGGAGATCGAGAAGGAAAATGGTTTGCAAGTGAGCTCACAGATAGTGAATGCCATTAGTAAGTTGATTCTGTCACTGCACAATGCTCATGACTTGCGAGAAGAGGGCTTGTTCCGCAAAACTGGTGGCATCACCCGCCAGAGAGAGCTGAAGCAGCAGATCCTGGATGACTGCAGCCTTTGCCTCAACCCCTACACCACACATGACAGAGCCAGTGTCATCAAGCACCTGCTTTCCGACATTCCGGAGCCGCTGCTGATGACACGGCACTTTGAGGCCTTTCGTCAAGCTCTTGGTCAGTGTAGCATGGTGAAAGTTAAAGTAATCACTTTCATCAAGCTGAAAGATTCTCATCCCATGTTTCAATTTCTATCTGTCGATGTCCGTCTCTGTCTCTATGTGTGTCTGTTTTCCTTTTTCTGCTGCTTAAGCAGCCTTTATCTTGGAATGTTTCAAATTATGCAAGTCACATCGATCTTTCCATGATGATTGGCTGCAACTTGACACAGAGGTAACCATTTCAGAGTGCCAGTCCTATACTGTTGCTATGTTGATTCACGTACGTGTACCAGCATACAAGCATTAAAACTTTGCATAAGCAGCAGAGCCATTATACTTTCATAGCATCTTGCACATTGGGACTAGAACTGTTAACTGGCTTTTCTGTTTGTTTGTTGTTGTTTTTCTCTCTGCATCCTGAAGTCACCTTATACAAATTACAATTGACAGGACATTAAAATTCAAGGACTCTCCCTGTTTTAATTATTTTCCTTTTCTCCCTAATTCTACAGTACAAACTACAATGCTGTTAAACTGTTATTTGCCTGGATCTTATCACCAAGACACTATGAAAAATAACTGCTTTTGCATTGTTTTAATTGTATCAATGTATGCCTGAATCCAGCGAACATTCTAAGATTGTATTCTTTTTATATGTATTTATATATTATATCTGTGTATTTATATAAATCTACATGTATGATTTCTCTCTCTCTCTCTCTTTCTTTTAGGCTTCAAAGATAACGGAATAGAAACAGCAGAGCAGCGCTGCCTGAGAGCGTTTCAGCTGTTGATGCTTCACTTACCAAAGAATAACATGACAGTGACCAGACGACTTGTGTGTCTGCTCAATGCTGTTGCGGAGGAAGCCGCCAATAAGATGGATGCTGCAGCCCTGGGCACCTTGTTTGCCCCCCACCTCTTGTGCAGCAGAGAGGTTCAGTCAAATCCTGTGGTTTTCAACTGTGCCTTGCATGTTGCTCAGGAAACTGCTATTTTCATCATCAAAAACGGTGCCAAAGTCTTCCAGATCCCAGCAGAACTTGACAGGGATGTCACCCAGTTCCTCAAGTCAGAGAAAAGACTCTCAGATGAATCGAGCAGTCAGAGCACGCCTGTCAGAAGCTCATCTGAATCTCAACCAGGGATGAGCCCTGTTGCCACATCCTTGACCTTTGTGCCCCGATCCCAGGACCTTCAAGACACGACAAAAGCAGAGCTTGCCAAACTGCAGGCTCATATCCAGTCACTGCCAGAGCTGGAGAAACGCAAGCTGAAGAAGCAGCTGAACGGCTCAGCGGCTTTGGCTGAAGCTGTTTCCACTCCCAGCAGCTCTCAGGCCACTCCCGTCAAGTATGAAGACACCCCCCGCAAACATGCTCGCAGCAAGAGCATTGGATCTTCTCTCCGGGTAAATACTAAATGAGTCTTCCCTTGTGTCGTAACGCAACATCTCTAAGTAACTAAATGTCTATGTGTTATGGTCACTGTTAATGTGTTATTACTATTACGAAAGTAAGCGCCTGTGTGTTATGGTCACTGTTAATGTGTTCTTACTATTATGGAAGTAAGCGCCTGTGTGTTATGGTCACTGTTAACGTGTTATTACTATTATGACAGGGTTTAGCCATAATACCACTTCTCAGGAGGAGCGAGTATTTCAAAAAGTGCCCTTTTCGGCGGGAGACCCGTTTTTATATTAGCAGGACGTGGAGCACTCTGGGTGTGCGGGGAGCTCTCGACCAATGACAGTGATGGTGCCAGAAGCCTCCCCACGCACGCAGAGAGCAGTTTTTTGGGGTGTTTTTTCCCTGCCAAATTTTTTTGAGGTCAAACAGAGCTCAGTCAAGAAGGAAAGAGTGTTTCATACCCAAGAGTTTAAGATGTTGCACAGTAGTGCAGAAATTCTAATTTTATGCATTAGAATTTCAAAATTCTAAAATAAATTGACCTCCAAAATCAAGGAAACTGTCTCAGTCTCAGTGTGCAATCTTTTTTCCTCCTCTCCCATTTGTTTGCCTTTGTGTCTAAACTCTAATTCTGTAGGTCTTAGAGAAAAAAGTTTTACCTTAGGCTAAGTCTACTTCAACCACAAGAGACAGAAATATATATATATATATGCTTTTCTTTGGTATTGTAAAGAGAATACTGTAATTTATATTAAAAAAATATTGAAAAAGCTATATTTTTTCTTCTTCTGTTCTTCCAGAATCCATAATTCATTAATTGATAAATATATATTATATATGATATATAATTTTAAAAAGCTTTTTTGTTTTCCTTTGTTTTTGGTTTTTTGTTACATGTAAATTGTAACTGCATGCATTTGCTTTCTTTTTTAGAGGTTTGGCAGCTGTAACTTTTTTGAATAGCACCCACATGAAACCTTTTTGTTGTTGTACTATTCAGTTAGGTTCACATATATAATGCACTGGAGCAATACTAATTTCTGCTTATTTAGGTTTGTACTGTAGGCAAGTAAGCATCAAAAATGCTTCTCTTTAAAAATGTGGTTGTCTTTTTTTAGAACTTTATTCATCAGTTACAAATGCAGGAAGTCAAATCTTTCATTTATGAAAACACTGTCTTCATTAATCAACTTCCCAAACCCAACTGTCTGTTACAGAAGCGATTGCCAATGTTTGGCAGTAGGTCCAAACGCCAGCCGTCGTGTGACTCTGATCCAACAGGCAACAGTACGCTGATGGCAGTGGTGAGTGGACCATGGTGTTGATGTTGATGTTTGTTGTACCATACATATGTCATATATAGGTTTGGTTACTTTTGTTTTGTTGTTGTTGTAACATATTGCTGCAGGTTTTCTGTTTCTGTTTGTTTTTTGCTTTTGCGTGTTTACTTCTGAATGTAAGGTGAATCAGCTGCATGATGATATTCTGTCATGTCAAATAAAATAAAACCACATGACATGTTTGACAGCTACTTTTGCAGGAATAGGATTGTATTATTGGGACTAAAAATGTGTTGGACTTGGGTATATACCCCTGATCAGCAATATATATATATATGCTGATCTGTATGGTTTAGGGACACATGCAAAAGAAACAGGTTAAAGGGGCTGCTCAAAAGCTGACAATAAAATATAGACAACAACAATGATCATAATTAGTGGGTGTATTGAATGTGTCCAGTTTTTTCGAGACAGTCCTGTGTGCTGCAGGACTGGAAGCTTTAAAGCCTTTAACCAGTTAGAAAATTGTTGCCATGTTTTTGTTTTGTTTTTGTTTTCTCCACTCAATACCACATTAGAATCTGATGCACATGAATAATTGAAGTACGGTATATTGAAACTGTGTGTGGTAGAACATAGAAAAATGATTATGCACGGTCATGAGGGATTGCATCACTAACGATTTGCTGATGGCTAGGATGTGAAACAGTAACACATCAGCTGTCTTTATGAAGGGAATTTTGTGCATGTCTTTATCCCCCCCTCCCACCCCAGTTTCCTTTTATAATATAGATGGCTGTTGTGTAATTAAAAGAGTGATGAATACTCCACAAGTCTACTTCAGGTTTTAGCATCATTTGATTTGTAGAGGCTTGAAAACAAGTTGTGTATAATATATGTATCCCTTCTTACCTCTCTTTATTTCTTTTCTGTCTGTCAGAACATTAACTTTGAGGAGACCTCAACACGCAGGACGACTGTCATCAACTGCCATCCGGAACAGTCTGTGAAGCTGGGTACTGACCCCTCCACCCTTACTGCCTCTCCCAGCTACCTCAGTCGTCGTCGTCGTCGTCGACCTCACAGTGACGGCGATGCCACTCCACCCAAGCTGGAGTGCACAGACAAAGAGAACCCCAACGCCCTGCTGCCTGGCATACCTGTCAAAGATGCTGAGTGCAGTGACTCTTCTTTGCCATTTTTGGAGAATGAGATAGCAGTTCTTAAAGCATCAAATATACAGGCCCGGCCTCAGCTGACCTTGACCCCTCTGAACCGACAGTCCCCTTTCCCATGCCTGCTCAACTGTGATGGCCAGGATACACCCCAGGTAGGTTGTTGGGATTGAAGGAACAAATTGAATTGTGGAGCTGTATTTTAGAACAGTAAGGTTATCTGTGTAGCGGGGATAGCTCAGTGGTTATAATGTCAGACTTGTGACCATAAAGTCTCTGGTTTGAGTCCCGGCAGGAGCAGCAGGATAATTTTCTTCCCCATGGTCAACTTTCTGTTCTGACTCTTATTTCAGTATCCGTTCCACCCCCATGGTACTGCAGTAGCATGTAAAAGATCCCGGTCATCCTGCCCAAAGTGCAGGTGGCAGGTTACAGCTACACATACATGGACCCTATGCATGTGGCTTTTAACAAAGTGACACTGTAAACTTGTGTGTGGTTGTATGGTGTAAATAAAATGTGTTCCGAGTTGGCAGCAGTTTCACATGGTGCCAGCCATGTAAGAACCAAACAGCACTGTAAGTACACCACTTTACTGGGTATTCAAAACACGCTGTAAAAGGCTGCGGTCACTCATTCAAAATCACATGCGACAAGAGCACAGTGAGTCTGCTTGAGAGCAGAGAATAGTGCTATTATAGATATATATATATATATATAATATGAAAGAGCAGAGAATGGCACTGTATGAAAGCAATCAACTAACTAATTAATGTAAGGACTTCTTCCTTACAAGCCCTCATAGTTCACAGTGGTTGGTAACTTCCTCAGACTGCTATTTAAGTTTCCTGTGAAATGCAATCATATTCAACTTCTGACAGCAAGAGGCATACTTCAGGAATATGTTCAGCTGTCACTGGCCCCATGTTTGAGGAGCAGCTGCCCACACACCCAGTGCTGACTTCTTTGTGCATACTGCAGAGCACTTGAGACAGTTACCTTTTTTTAGTTGATCTGTGAGGACAAAAATAAGGTTTTCATCTGCCTCTGTAATTTGTAAATTTTAACTGAGACTGAGAGTGTTGAAATATTGGCAAAACTCTATGTGATTAGTGAAATTGAAGATGAAGCAGTTTTTTCGTTTCAGAGATTACTGCGACTGCCTTTCTGTAATAGCATAGGCTGCATATTAATTCTTGGTGAACTGACTGTTCATGTATGTTGGCTTGTCAGGTCATTCTGAGACTGTTCTACACAAAACTAATCGATGGCCTGTTTTTAAAATATCTTACTTGAATTTCACTGATAGGAAAGTATTGCAGAGAATGAGATAGAGTGAATCTTTTTGGGTTGCCAAATACTGTTTTGTATAGTGGTAAGTAAGTTGGTGTTTTATGCCCAGTCAACCGGTACAGTTATATCAGGGCGATTGTATAGTGGAATGATCTCTATCTGTCTGTCTCTCCATGCTAAAAAAAAGCTAAAACTGGATCATTTCCCATCAGGTGTTGCCGGTTCATGTTATAAAGCAGCCTCAATTCCACTAAGAGTTTTCCTTTCCTTTTTGCTTCCAGCGCCACCATTTCAGGTTCCGTGAAACTGCTCGCCCAAGAAGTGTTGCGTGTTCTCCACTCAGTATGGAAACATCTTTATGAACGACGTATGCCTCAGCAGACAACACATCCTTCTGCATCATTCCACAATCCTAGCCCATTCAGGAAGCTTCATCTACATGGTACTGCTGCCTTTGAAGGGTTTGCTTTCTTGGAGATGCTGACTTCTTTCCAGTGTTCCATCGGCAGCTGCTTAAATGTGTTTGAATCATCTGTGCATTGATCCTGAGGTATGACAACATCTCAAGTGTCAGTGGACAGTATCCCAGCAGTTGAAAGCAGAAACTTGAGGGCATAGTTTTGGACTGGAAAATGCAGCTGATTAGGACTGTGTTTAATACTTTAAGCTTTCCAAAACTACACACACACACACACACACAAAAAAAAAGAGTGTGCTCACGTAAGTTGTGTTTGTATCTTGCAACATTGGGCCCATCTTCGAGAAGCCTTTGTTTCCATTTTCAACAATGGTGAATTCTGTGCTGAAACCCATCTTAACCCACAGAACAGATCCAAGATGGCAGTAGCTTTGCAATGACTAAGCTAAAGTGCTCCATTCTATTTCCTAACAAGGACTGAAGGAGTATCAAACTGTTACAGTCCTCCGCAGACTCATGTTCCAAACATCAGCAGAAGACGGTATCAGGTCGCATTTGAATGGAAAGATTTGTCTTATGTGCCAGTATTTTGCTCAGACACTTGTGCAACTGACAGCTTACATGTTACTGTTAATGCTCATCTTAAGCACTGCTTTCCTGATTGTTATTGTCAGTACAGATAATGTTATGCTTACTTGAGGCAAATTGGGTAAAATCTGCATTGCATCACTGTTAAGTATGAAGGCAGCAGTTCATGAATATGATCCACAAAGAAACAAAAACAGGATTGTTATAATATGGTATACACATTAATGAAAATTGACAAAAAGACTGTCACAAATAATTAATGTTTCACCCAATGGTATGCCACCACGTTTGAGCAGAACACAGTTATTTTGCTTCCAAGGACTCAGTACCAGGAAACATGATGCCATGGTGATGGTGGATGTTGATCTTTTATCAAATTTTCATCCAGTGATTTTGCCATTGAACTCTGATTTGAGCATTTTGACTCAATGTTCCCTGTAACAAAGTTCAATTTCATTTTACCATTTTGTCCAAACTGCATGTTGAAATCACAGTTTCTTACACCCTCCTTCCCTTTACCTATTTGATACTAAGTTTTCAATTCCATATGGAGGCAAAATCAACAGACTGGTCATGCTCTTGTAGAATGAACATGAGCAAACATACCAGAATTTTCAAAGTTCTGATATTAGATGTTTACTGTCAGTTTTTTTTTGTGTGTGTGTGTGTGTGTAATATAAATGTGAATCAAACCTGCTCGGAATGCTACATTTTGAGATGTGGATGGGGTTCATTAGGTCCTTGAGCCTCTTTTTCTGTTGTCACTTTTAGTTTTTATGTCATTAGTGTTTTAAAGTCAGTGTATGCTTCCACCATTTGTGCCATGAGATCTGTACATGAATATATTACTTAATTTTTTTTAAAATGTTTTAATTAATGCAATTGAACCGCTTGGCATGGTGGGTATCGTTATCAGAGGCATGTATATGTGTACATGCATACATGTATCATGATTTTGGAGTAGTTCAAGTTACTACTCTGTAATGGTTATGGTAAGTCAGGAGAGAGAGAGAGGGGGAGAAAGAGGAACAGAGAGAATGTGTGTGTGTGTGTGTGAGTGAAGATATATATTATATAAAATATGAAAGTTGTACACTATACACTTTTGTATATATATTGTACTTTGAACACTGACTACTGTGCAGGAAAGGTACTGGTAGTACAGTGATACTGATAGTATCAAGTGTTGATGACATCAGTCTGTTCAGTTTCCTGTAAATTGTCAAAAAAGGTGTCCGGGGTATTACCAAAATACGTGTCCTTAAGGGATATTGTCAAAATAGGTGTCCGCAAGGAGTATTACCCTCCATGATTTTAACCATTTCTGTTGTACATTATAACAAAATGAGCTATATGTATAAATTTATTAATCGCAGCTTTACAAAGTTGATAGAGAACTGATGTACAGATACCACAGATTTAATGTGTCATAACACATTTTACTGTTCTTGAGGAACAAAACATGTCCAAGTTGGTAAATTTTATTAACAACAATCAGTTCTTTTTATGGTGTTCATTTGACATTTAAATGCCTTCACGTTTTGTAACTGCTGGATCTCTTTTACAAGCTGTTAGTGTTAACTCCCAAGCAAATTTTTTTTATCAGTAAGACTTAGACATGTAAAAAGGCCATCATTTTTACAACCACACAAAGTATTTCCTCTAATTAAAAAGAAAAGAAAAAAGTTTCTTTTAACCACTGGTTGATGCATCTGAAAATGGAAAACAACAGCAGCAACAACAACAAAAGCTCCAGTGTTACAGCAGCTTTCAAAATATAAGATGGAAAATGAAATATCTGCTACCAAGTACAATGTATGTATAAAAGCTTTGATCTTTGGTTCTTTGATTTGCCCCATTCCCCCTTCTCCCTGTCCCTAATAAGCCGTACAGTTTCTGTGGACGTTAAGCACCATGTTTACTTACTTCTTTAATCTGTTTCTGTGTGTCAGACTACCACCAATTGTTATTTACATGATAGCAGTCATTTTAGGGCTGGACCCCCCTCCCCACACACACACATGCTGATGTACTGCATCCTTAAACCACTCTTCATGAAGATGCGATCATGCACATTTTCATCCTCTGCAGATACCTGTGGTGTGGTATTATAGACACAGTAGTACTTCATGCACATTTATACTCACGATGATGAGTATATGCACAGGTGAGCAATTACATGTAATTTTGTGCAAGTGTTGCAGTTTAACTGTGATATGACAGTAGTTGCACTGTCCAAATACTCAGAACTACTTCACTTCATGGGCAGCATGTTTTTTTGTTTTTGTTTTGTGTGTGTGTGTGTTTTAATCATGAAAGAAACCAGACAAGGCAGTTTTATTTGTAAAGTTTTGAAATGCATTCAGATAAATATAGTACTGCTTGAGGAAGAATTTCATTGAATGGTTATGCTTTAAAATGTCAGTGTATTGACCATGGGGCCTCCCATGTTGATAGTTACATGGTGTCCACTCAACATAATTTTCTCAATAGTTGCAGAGAGAATGAATGAGATCAAGCATGTGCTTTTGTTTGCTGCAACCAAGGACTGTTTATTTGAGGAGAACTGGAAAATAGTATAAAATGGCTGACGAGATAGCATGGTGTCTTGGTGGAAAGTGTAACTAACGCAGTTTCCCAATCTGCCAATTGACATTGCAGCTGAAAATAAAGAGACAAATAAAATCCATCCTATGTACTATTTTCTTGATGGAGGATTTTTAAACACATATGAACCTTAACTCCATGGTGAAAAAAAAAATTGTGGATTATTTGTAGTGTAAGTACTATTAAACTTAATTGCATAAGTTATGGTAAGACATCTTCATTCTGTGTGCTACAAAAAACAACTGTGTTTTGCTCTGACCCTATTGTTCATGAAGTAGTAAACTATGATCATCTACTCTACATATATATATATATAATTTACTTTTTGCAGTGGTACTGATAGTAGAATGGAAAACAACCAAACATTTTTCATGTCAGTTGCACAGAAACCACAGTATCAAGCAAGATGGTTTCCACATAGCCATATTTATTCAAATTGTGTGTTTGTGTATAGCTAACTTTGTCTTTTGTAAATTAATCAACTTCTTACATTCCTGTCAGGCTTTGTTTGTTTGTTTCTTTGTAAATATGTATAAAAATTGTTAAATTGTTCATTCAGTGTACATAGACCCCCAAAAGAGTATAATGAGACACATGTATACCTGTTCCATGTTTATTTTGAAGCAGATAGTATTGTGTTGACCCAGCAAAGTTATAAGCAATTTGCAATATGGATTGTCATGCATGTACTATCGTAATCCAGTCAGATTTTTTTTTAAATGGATGGTGGGAGGGGGGAAGCCTCTTTTGATATCCTCAGAAAAATACTTAACAAGATTGTTCATGGAGGTTCAGCGGACAGATGGTCACAGATGTAAATTATATGACTTGGCTTTAACAGCAAGATATTGCACATTCAAACCTTATTGTTCAGGGAAGCCATTAATTTGTACTGGTACTGCTAGTCTGGGTGCTGGACTGCGAGTGCTGACGGCCTGCCCATGTTTGTTATACAAATCCAATGGCTACAGAAGACAAAACTTTGGGAAGGTATAGGTCTCACTACTCTGGGCAAATTCTTTATGGGTTCTGAAAAGCAAGGGTTGGGATGTAGCTCAGTTGGCAGAGCATTAGACCAAATAGTTGGGTGCAACACTGATGCAGGTTGGTTCGACTCCCCAGCGAGGCAAGGGATTTTTCTCTCAGAGTCAACTTTCAGTGCAAACTCTTGCAGTGTTTGCACAGCATGCATTGCATGTACATTTGTGATTTGAATCTACGCATAGTGTTGAGTATCCAAAGTGCTGGCAGCCATACCATTGTTTGAACACACAAAAATATTGCGTATGTTGCCACGAACGGGTATAGCGCTGCTGTTGTTGCTGCTGTAGCATTACCCAACCTGAATTTCCTGCAAACATTAAACAAAGTTTGTGCATATTTATTGACTGAGCTCAATTCATTGAAATTGCAGCAAGCGTTCTTTCATGAGTACGGCACAGTTATTATTCAAAGCACAATACAATGCCCAAGATGCAAACATTTTCCTATTCCTCTTCTTTAAAAAAATTGTGGCCACAGATCGGCTGAGCATTTTTGTTTTTTGTCTGTGTGTGGGTAGTTTTTTTTTACATTTAAATATATTTTTTACTTATATTTTGCTGTGATTCTGCCTTTTGTAGTTGTGATCACACGTACCAAGAGCAAAGAGTTATCACTGGATCACTGGGAGATCACACGATGCACTCACTGTGTATTGTATGTATACATGAATCAAACGTATGTAAGGGTTTCACAATGTTTTTAATTTATGAAAGGAAATTTTTATTATGAAACTGATTAACTTAGGATAAAAGGTGTAATTTCATCTGCCTTGTTTTACACACACACACACACACACACACACACACACACACCACACACACACACACACACTCACAGTTTGAACATAAGCAAAGATTACAAATACATAATCTTTGATGTAAGTAAGGGATTCACAATGTTTTAAACTTATGATTTTTTTTATTATGAAATTCATTAACTTAGCATAAAAGATGTAATTATATTGGCTTGTTTTACACACACACACACACCACACACGTGGTGAGCTCACTACCCCCCCCCCCCCCCCCCCCTATTTTGACAAACATTTTATACAGAAGACACACTGATACAGTGATAGGCTACAGTAACAGTAAAATTACTGGCTTGGAATACATGCATGCATCATGTAGACTAACAGACTCATTGATTTCTTGTTGTTTTTGTCTATCTTTCTGCCTCTCGTTGATTTTGTCTTTCTTACCCCATGAGCACTAATGGTTAAAAACTGATTTTTAATTGCTTAAATATTCTACAAAGTAATGTTGTATTCATCAGCCATGATTTGCTATATTTTTTTAAATTGTATATGTTTGCTAAAGATGGCTTTTGCTGAGGCCTGCACACAATTGCTTGAATGCTATGGTTTGGGATGAAAAGTTAAATAAAAGAAAAAATCTATCTGCATCTGTTGTTTTCTTATAATTATAATGTATAATCATACAAGTCCACCCCCCCCCCCCCCCCTTTTTTTTGTTTTTGCTGACAGTTGCATTTTTACAAAGATCAAAGTAACCTTACAACTGATTCTTCTACTGAGCAACTGGCTTTTTCGTAAAAAAAAAAAAATTGAGAGGGGAGGGGGCATATAGAAGTTGAAGCATCTAAACTTATACAAGTTGTGTTTAAATCTAAAACAACACTACCATTAAAAAGTGTTACACCTTTCTTTCATCTACAAAAAAATAAATACAATTGCATGGACGGAACAACCAGCAAGCATTATGAAATCAAACAAAAGAAAGCAGCACACACATGCAGAAACTGACATCCTGTTTCATCCTGCTTCATTCCAGAACCCTTCCTACTTCTGTTCCTGCATCCACTGTTCCCCACTGCATAAAAAGTAGAGGCTGAATTTGGAAAAAAAAAGTTAAAAAAACTGGGAAAGCAGAAATTAATAATATACAATTGTTGGCAGCTGGCAAAACATGTGAGGCTATAATTACAATCTGTTACAGGCCTAAAGGACATAACTGTTCATGGCAGACTGTTGTCCCCCAGCAGAAGGGACCTAACTGCTGTATCTGCTGTACCCCACTGCAGAAAATGTGGAGAGATTTGGAGGTAAAAAGAAAGAAAAAATGAACTGGTTAGTGTTGCAAAATTCATGGCAGCAGGCAAAGCATGCAAGGCCATACTCTGATGTACTCAAGGCTAAAAACTGAACCTTTGAATGAATAACTCTGGGTTTTCAGAAGAGGGGACCTTAATTTCTGCATCCACTGTACCCCCATAGCTATGGGGCAGTCAACCACACACACACACACACACACACACACACACACACACACACACACACACACACATACACTGAAATTCAAACTCAACAAAATAGGTACTATATAGCAGCACAATTTGTTACAAAGGTAACAAATTCTGCTGTAACAATAAAGACAAGCCAACTGCTGTTTACTAAGATATGGTTACCCCCACCCCCACCCCCAGCCCTACTCTAACACTGATAACTGACACTCTAGTAGTGCACTCCCCCACCCTGTGTCACACACTGCCATGAACTTGATCCACCAGTAGCCCAGAGAACATGAAAGGGGAAGGCTTGCTAAACACAGCAGTTGAGACTGTGGGAAAGAAAGATACAATACTGCAAGATGGTTATTGACACCAATTTGGCCAGACACTGTAACAAAGCAATAGACATGTGAGGATTTAAAAAAACAACACTCTGCAACCTATCTAGCAGAAACACTGGTTACACACTAGTTACATAGAAAATAACGATAGACTTGTTGCCAAAGTGCTTAAACTGAATTTTGTCATTCATTATTTCTGTCTTAATTTTAGGTCGAATCTGATGGATTTAAAAAACAAACAAACTTTATTACCATCTCTTTAAATATTAATTGGTGCTGGTGTTGTCCACCTAGCTATAGGAATGAATGTTTCAGAGCTGAAATCAGGAGGAAGGTAATGAGCCTGAAGTTACACAGCCATCTGCTGCAAACTTGCATTCACCCCAGGTCACAATAATAACAATAATAATGAAATATTTATAGAGCATGAATTTCTAGCATAAAAACAGAGCTTGGCATGCTGTACAAAATTCAAATATTAACTCCATACATGTTGAGACACCTCAAATGGAAAATGACAACAACAACTACGGCTACAAGCAATTCAAATCACAAGAGGTAGGCAAGACTTAGATTACACCCACATGCACATACATGTACACATGCACACACACGCGCACATGCGCACACTGCACACGCCGGTGCACACACAGAGCACATCAGTCAACTGGAAAGGGGGGGGGGGGGGGGGACTGCTAGCAGTAGTAGGTTTTAAGCAGATGCGTCTTCGCTGTCATTTTGCAAAAAACATTGACGTCATGTTCTCGGAACCGACTGGTCCAGTCCACGTAAAGTTAAAATTCTATTATTGCCTTAAGGCATTTTTCTTTGTTTAGCGTGTGAGGGATTGTCTCCCTTAGCCTAATATGACTTACCGTCTTGGGGTCAACTTTAAATGAAAATGATATTAAACTGTCAGAAAATTTTGTCGTTTTGGCATTATAGAGCATTATCGATTTCCGTAACCCGCACCGAATTAAACTTTGGCCTTTTGATGCTACGGGAGGAGGGCGGGGCAGAGGGGAGAGGGGGCTGAGAGTGAGAGTCCTACATTCAATAAATTTTAATGAAAGCAAAAAATCTCACTGCTTCGGCATATCATGAAAAAAAGTTAAGGATTCTTATGTATACCAAACCTACATAGATGGTTTCACAAAATGGACCGAGTAAGTGGGTTGAATTTGCGCATAACATTTTGTGCCGCCAAAAATCAAGCATATGAACATATTAAATATTTTGACCGCGACCAAATACTGAGCTCTCTCGCGTCTGAGCGTTACTTCCCTTGCATAGTTCCGGCCAAGTTTTGCCAACATGGTTGATGTTACGAATGCTTTCAAAGCGACAATAAAGGCTGTAAAATCGCGCCTGAAGTCTCAAGGAAATGCAGCGAGTGGTGAACTTGCCACAAGCATTTTCCCAGCTGCTAAGCAACGAGGTGACTTTGAGAAAAAAGCAAGGGATGTGGTAAGTTTTGTGTGTTTTCTGCTTTCTGTCTTCAGTATGTGAAGAAAATGAAACTAGAACAGACACGTTGACGTCAATATGTTGCATTTTGGCGGAAGGAGCCAAGCGAAAGTCCCCCCCCCCCCCCCCCCCCACACACACACACTTTCTTTTTTCTTCTTTCCACAGCCCCATCTTCTGTTTCTTTCTCCGAATGGCTGCAATCGGCAATTTAATTTATTTCTTCTTCGTCTTCTTCCTTCTTCTTTTTTTTGGGGGGGGGGGGGTTGTCTCTTTTGCGGGAGATATGTTGTGACTAAACTTAAGCAGCAACAGCTGAAAAGGAAAGGTAGGTATTCTACAGATAAAAAGGTGGGGCGCAGACAAATGCTCACCTGACATTAATTTTGCTCACTGTTAAAGTGATGCATCCACACATTTACTGATCGCTTACAGTTTCCTGGTGCCTGGAGTGGCACACCATTGATTCAAAGATTGCCTGGCAATAGACCAAGCAGTAATGCTGAGAACCATCACTGAAACTGAGTATGGAGAGCCACCAATTGTGACCAAAGAAATGTGGGAAGAGAAATGTTGTGCATACACAGACTTCACACCATGTGCCAGGAGATCACAGCAAACACAAGGCAGCTGGAATACTTGGATGGTTTTCCACAGTGCAGACCATCTCATTCTCAATGTCACACAATATGAAATGCTGCTGACCAATGGTGACATTAATTTGTTTTATTTTTATAGAGTGCACATATTGGTTGCAACAGTGTGAGACTGGAGTCAGTTAAAGTCAATTTTGCATACATGTGTGTGTGTGTGTGTGTGTGTGTGTGTGTGTGTGTGTGTGTGTGTGTGTGTGGAACACAAGCTAATTACATTTTAACCACTTGTTTGAACTGATCTTTTTGGGGGTGGGGTGGTATGGGGGTTCTTGCGACTAAATGACTGTGGCACAACTTTGTGTTGTTTAGTGGTGTTATAAACTTATACTTTTGATTTAATGCTTACATTCATATTACCAATGGCAGTCTTAACTGTATATATTTATTTTAAGATGAACTTTTTGTGATGTGAACACCTTAACCTTGTTTTGTTACAGACCAGCAACATCACCAAACTGAGAGATTTTCTTCTTCAACACAGAAAAGATTATGTCAATGCAGGAAGGTATGCATCAGTTCTACAGTATGCCTTTCTCACCATGTATATCAGTTACCACAGGTCACCCAGTGGCTTGTTAACTTTAGCACTGACTGCCCCTCCCTCCCTTTGTCTGCCTGTCTCTCTGTCTCTGTCTGACTGTCTGTCTGTTTCTCTGTTTCTCTGTTTCTGTGATAGAAAACTGCTAGGGGGAGAGACATACGGAGAGAGAGGGAGTGGTTTTTGAGAGATTGGCATTGCCATTGCAGTGATTAAACATTTGAGGCCTAGTTTCTATGCCCATTCAGTTCTGCCCAGTCCTGACTTTCTGACTGCTTGTGGTGTGTGTGTGTGTGTGTGTGTGTGTGTGTGTGTGTGTGTGTGTGTGTGTGTGTGTCACTGTGTGTGTGTGTGTGTGTGTGTGTGTGTGTGTGTGTGTGTGTGTGTGTGTGTGTGTGATCTTTCTCTTCTCTTCTTAAAAACACTCATTCGTTCATGCTTCAGATGCATATTACATGAATGATGGCTTGTAATTTTTAAAATAATTATTATCAATTATTAATTTAGCAACACATGGACTAGTTGTTAGGTTTTGCCTGAACCTAAACTACAATCCTTGTAAAAACTAAAATACATTTGTCAAGTTTGAATTCTCTATGTCTCTCTGTCTTTGTCTTTCTATCTCTTTGTCTGTCTGTCTGTCTGTCTGTCTGTCTGTCTGTCTGTCTGTCTGTCTGTCTTCTCTCTCTCTCTCTCTCTCTCTCTCTCTCTCTCTCTCTCTCTCTCTCTCTCTCTCATTATTTATGTCTGATTTAAAAAAAAACTAAACTTGACCAGTCACATGAAGAAGAAAATCATATTTAATTTTCACTCTGATTCATCTGAGTCTGAAATAACTGCATAAAATCAGAACAGTTTAATACAATACAGCACAACTTTATAGCACAGAGTCAATGTCAAGTTATTGCGCCAGAAATGTTTCACGGTGCCAAGTTCACTTGCTCACACATTCACACCAATCATAAAATTATTGCAATCCTTTTCAGTCTGCTGGGTGGCCACTCATCACCGATGACGGAGGCAGAGAGAGACCAAATTGACAATGATGCCCAGACTGTTATCAAGACTTGTCGAGAGACCGTTAATCGTTTACGTGGAGAAGCCCAGAAGCAGAAAGTACATCCCCAAGTAAAAGAGCACCGAGCAATCGTCATTTTCCTTATTGATGGATACTTGAAAGGTATTTTTTTCATTTGGAGTTTCTTAGATCTTTTGGTTGTATTCATCGGTTGGAATACTACACTGATGTGTACTATGTACTATGTAGTATATATATACATGTACATACACATGTACTAAATGTGTCCAGGCTAGGAAAGGTAGACTACGTGGTATACTACTATACTATTATTTATATGTCATATTATTGAATGATACATTGGAATAAATCCTTTCAGGCAAAATTCTGTATGAGGCAAAAAGATGATGAGAATTTTACCATTCAGACTCTTTCCTTGTGGTTCTCTTCTTTTAGTGGGACCGGCCTTTTACAAACAATAGTAAAAGAGATGAAGACCGAAACCTTTGAAAGTGAAAGGCGCCATTTGATTCTCACTTGAAGCGAACAAGTGCTCTGGGCCTTGTTCTGTTTCACCTTCAACATTAGCTGAGTATGACTATGAGTTCAGGTCCACAGAGGCATAACGAAGCAATTGTTGGTGTTTCAGCTGTTTGCAGGATCTACAGTGAACAGAGAGCAGTCAGGGTCAAACGAGTTGTGGACAAGAAAAAGATGTAAGTGTGTGGAGTGTTCCGTCCATTTGGGAAGGTTGTTGAAAGTTGGGGCCCATTTTCAAGCCCTAGAAAGTCTGAGAAATCAACAGATCAACAAATCAGCTGAGTTTCTGTGTTTTGACCTTTTTGGTCACGTGCGTTTTTTAATCTTGTGTCAGTTTCTATTTTTAAATCTGCTGTCCATTGTCCTAATGATGATGTCGGGATGGTTGCAGATGAGTTCACAGAATAAGAGTAAGTCTTGCTCACCACCCTGTTGATTTGTAGAGTCCTTAACACAAAAGCTTTCATGTGTCACATTTTGCAAGCACAAAACTCATTTACTTGTGGTCCCCAAAACCTGTGTTGCCTAAAGCCTTTGTTCTCCACAAACATCAAGCTTGGTCATAGTGAACATGCAGCAAGCTTCAAGTTCACATACCATTAGCACTGCACATACATGGGTGAACTGTTGTTCTAGATCTCGACTGGAACCAGATAAATCACGAAGCCATGTTGCCCGACTACATACACAAAAGGAGTCAGAAGGTGAAGGGAACTTGGACAAGAAAGGTGCGTCCCAGTGTTGGTGTTTGTTTAGAGGATATGGTAGAGGTGTTTATTTTTGTTTTGGTGTGTGTGTGTGTGTGTGTGTGTGTGTGTGTGTGTGTGTGTGTGTGTGTGAATGTGTGCACATGGTACATTTGTGTCAAGATCCTTCTGTTTGCTTGGTTTGTTTTAGTGACTATAGATTATCAGCATGTATAATAGTAATACTATCAAAGAAGACATAGCTCATTTTTGCTCATCAAACCTTAGGTAATCACCATTAACTCAACAACAAAAAAGAAAGAAAAAATGTGTATTTTATATTCCACTTAAAAAACATTTTGCAGACTATATGCACTCAGACATTGTACTAGTTCAACACTGTCATCTATTCAACTTGGTATGCACATATACCTGCATTAAACTCTGTGTGTGTCTCTGTCTCACTGTCTGTCTGTCTGTCTCTTTCTGTCTGTCTGTCTGTCTCTTTCTCTCCCCCCTCCCCCCTGCCCCCCGAACACACACAATATATACATATAGTCAGCTCTCTCGGTAACCTGCAGTTCCACATTGATTAGCAGGAAGCATGGGAACAATTAACCAAAGTTTGTTGATGCACTTGTCATTGTTCAAGCTGAGGTGACCATGTGCACTTAATGGGGTGTTGAAATCCAGTCACTAACTAACCTCCCTTTGTAAGTAAAGAACTGGCTTCATGGGCTGCTTGGCTCCAAAAATGATGGTGTGATTTGCTTTGTTCAGGGTGTGCAGTTGTTTTTGGTGCATGTGTATCAGTTGAGTTGAAAGCATTCTGATGTGAGTTTCTTTATTTTGCTGTACTTGAAGACTTTATGTGGTAGGTGTCGATGCTGAAGATCGCCGAGCGCCACGCCCACAGACAGTGGAGTTGCCAGAGAAGCCCAGCTATGAGGATACAGATACAGACATCTCACCAGAGGAAGCTCAGATGGTGGGGAATTGTGTCTGTGTGGATAGAAATACCTAAGAATGTGAAGGATTTTTTTATATTATTTTTTTAGGAATATTAAATGAGAGGAAAAAACATGATATGCACAGATATGCACGCGCGCACACACATTCACACACAACACACACACACACACACACACACACACACACACACACAGTGATTGCACTGACATTTTTCAAACTTGTGTGACATCTATATGGTGGTGAAAGTGGTTCACGCAAATAGGTCAGACAGTCAGTAACTGGTCAGATACACTGCTGTCTATACTACTACTAGAGCTCTGCTAGCAAACACCTGCTCCCTTCCCTGTCTAGAACACACATGCACACTCATATGCATGCATGCGCTCTCACATACACACACATGCACACACACACACAACTGGTCAAGCAAAGTAACAGCCACGACTGACTGATTGCTGAATTGTTTTCCTGTATATGCTGATTTTAATCAGTAAAATACTGGAAATTAGCGGTTAACGCAGAGCCTGACGCTCAACCCCTTCAAGTGGAAGCAATCAGTGAAATGATGGGCCATCAATTTTGAACATGGGGCACCAATATTTTAATCCAGAAGGTCATTGAAAACCGCTGTTATGTTAACAGGCATAGTCTTTTACAGAGGAAGATCATGGTTGTACCTTTTGATCAAACATGCCTCGTGAACAAACATGTCTTATTGATCACTGATTTGAAAAAAATGATTAACTGACTGATTGAATCATTAGCTGACTCATTAACTGTTTATTTTAAAAAAATTATGAGGGATTTATTTCTGTATGTTCATGTTCAATTTTTTTCACTTCAAAAACATTGCTGTTTTAAAATAAATAGAATTTGTCCATGTTGTGCAAAAAGTTGTGATATACATGTGTGTGTGTGTGTGTGTGTATGTGTGTGTGTGTGTGTGTGTGTAGCAGAGAGAGAGAGAGAGAGAGAGAGAGAGAGAGAGAGAGAGATGTAGCTCTATAACTTTATGCCAATCCACACTATTGGGTATTGTTGTGTATGTGTTTATGATCAGCCTGCATTTCCTGTTTGTGTGCAGTTTGAACAGGAGAACAGGGCGCTGTATGAGGAGATGAACAGCATGACAGAAGACGTTAGGTCAGTATTGCCGCTGTGTCTGAACCAGGTTTCACTAATCTTTGAGTGGGTCTCAGGGGTGGGAGCTAGTGTCAATGCTTAGTCTTTTCTTCTTCTTCTTGGTGTTCGCAGATTCGCTGTGATATAACCGTAATGGTTGACAGGGTGTAAAACACCATGTTACTTGCTTACTGGCATTCGCAACTGCACAATTTTTCCTTCTTTTTCTGCTTTGGAGCATGCTTCTGCCTCAGAATTCAAATGGTCAGCCCGGTGATTTAGATAAAGGTTGAGGTCTTCATCAGGTCCTCCATGTCGCCCCCACAGCCTTTCTTCCAGCGTTGCTGCATGGGGCCACTGCTGCCTTCTTGCTTCTCTGAAGAGGGGGCAGAACTACAAAGTGTGCTCTGGGGACTGCGGTCCTGTATGGCGTTGGCAATCTGCAGTATGTGCCAGCCCTAGTCACCACATGTTGGGACAGTGTCCAGTCTTAAGATGGAAGATGGTGGTCTGTTGCTGCAGCTTGAGATGGTGGTCTGTTGCTGCAGCTTGAGATGGTGGTCTGTTGCTGCGGCTCAAGATGGTGGTCTGTTGCTGCAGCTTGAGATGGTGGTCTGTTGTTGCGGCTCAAGATGGCGGTCTGTTGAAACCGTCATGTGTGGTTTGTTCTCCTTTGCATTCTGGGATTGTCTTCAGGCATGTACTTATGTAGCTTGATATTTGCCCTGATATAACTATCCTGGCTTACTGGGTGGGGGAAAAACAACAAGAAGCTACTTACTGTAGCTTGATGGTGTTAGTGAATTTGGTTGCCTACAGCAGGTTCTCTTTGGAGCCCCATAGCTTTTCTGCAAGCGTGACTCCTTGGGACCAGTGCTGTGTACATGCTTTTGCATATGGGGACAGAACTGCAGAACATGTTCACGGGTTTGTGGGCCTGTCTCCCATGAGCAGTTAACCATGTCGTTGATTGCTTTTATATATAGCACGATTCTCCATTCTTGAGCAGACTCACTGTGCTTGCATATGACTCTAAATGAGTGACCATACCTTTTCACAGCACGCTCTTGAATAGCTATCAGAGTGGTGTACTTACAGTGCTATTTAGTTCATACATGGCTGATACCACATGAAACTGCTGCCATTTTGGTGCATTCTGTCATCTGTGTACAGCATATAGCCATGCACCACATCTCTTCACTTCATGTACAGCCGCATACATAGGGTGCATGTGACTTTAACAACTGTGAGTTTATTCCAACCTGCCACCTGTACTTCTGGCAGAATGACCAGGATCTTTTACAAGCTACTGTGGTAAAACAGTGGTGGAACAGATACCGAAACAAGAGTCAGCACCGAAAGTTGACCCTGGAGAAGAACATTCTCCCACTGGGCTTTGAACCCACAACCTTCTAGTCACAAGTCTGGCGCTCTAACCACTGAACTATCCCTCCTCAGTTGACTGTGTGTGACAGACTAAGGTGGTACAGGTGGGCACACGGTCAGCAACCGCAGGTCCATACAACTTTTCATGTATGGAGGCTGGCATCAACCAGTTCTCTTTCCTGGGGGACTAGTGATTCCTGGAGGATGTGCTGTACAGCAGTGTGAGGTGGAGTTACTGGTGAAATACATGTGCCGGTGGTGCATCTGGCTTTGTCTCCACCATCTCCTAAAATTTTGGACCTCACCAGTACCTTGCCAATGACAACTTTGTGTTGCACAGATCTGTTGTTAATGTGTATGCATAATTCTTTTTTATATTTTTTATATATTCTCTCTCTCTCTCTCTCTTTTCCCCAGGCAAATTGAAGGGAAGGTTGTAGAAATTGCAAAACTGCAGGAAATATTCACCGAAAAAGTTTTGGAGCAGGTGAGCTTCCTTAAATATTTGTTGTTGTTGTTGTTTTCTGTATTATAATATAACTGCAAATACTAATTTGTGATCCATCAGTATGGGGCATGTGTTATGTTGCATTAAATTTCTAAGCTGTTCACAAGAAAGAAGATGTGTACACATACTCCTCCCCCCCCCCCCCCCCCCCCCCAGCTTCCACCTGAATTACCTGGTTTATCATCTATGTAAACTTTCTGACAGCAACTGCTGATTAACATTTACTTATGATGCTGACAGCATGCATCTATTAATGAATTTTGAATGATTGGGCATATTGTCAGTGACCAATCAAAACCTCATAACTCACGAAAACACAAGTACTTTTTGAAACTTCAGCAGATATTGGAACACATGTGGCCCTAAATATTATCAATGGTGCTTTGAATATTGACCAAAGCATCTTTCTGTTGTAAAGAAAAGAAAAAAAAATTGTGTCTTTTTTTAGGATGCTTTTACAAAGAGCAAGTGACTGATTGACTCCATCTTGTAAGAATGGTTTTGTAAATTGTTTCAAGGTGCAATCTGTGGATAACCATTCACACTTCCGTTTCCTTCTTTGTTTTCCAGGACAAGCAGATCGACATGATCTCAACAACAGTAGTCGGTGCCTCAGTCAACGTGAAAGATGCCAACGAGGAAATCAGAGAGGTTGGCCTGATGCCATTTTCAGCCTTGTTTCATTCAGTAGGAGTTCGGTTTTGCTGAAAGGGAGGAAGGCCATAGTGCGGTGGGGGCACTTCCATAACCACCCCACCCCCCAGACCTCAAAGAAATCTGCTGGCGTTGCCCTCAAGACAGCGCTGAACAGGTTCAAGAGGATGCTGCTTCAAATCATCCCCACACTCTTCCATTTTCCCCACGGGTGCCAGTCAAAGAAGTTTTCTGTTGTTGCCTTCAAAGCAGCTCTGAGGAGGTGGTGTGTTTGAATGGTTAAGTTGGGATCAGGATCAAAAGGCTGCAGGTTACCCCCCCCCCCCCCCCCCCCCAAACAATACAAAGGATTCAATACAAATTTAGGGATCCCCCCACCCCAGGGATCACCCCCCCCTTTTTTTTTAAAAATGCAACAGAGAGAACAAGCAAATAAATTTGAAATTCAATCTACAAAGAGAATGAAGGAATGAAATTTGATCTACAAATAGTAGATTGAATTTCATTCCTCTCGTGGTTGTTTTGTGCATCATCTGTCTGCTCATTTCCCAAAAAGTTTTTTTTCCCTGAAAATTTGCACATGTTTCGTACTGTCTGTTTCATGTCTTCTTTTTCTTTGAATCTCCACTTTTTGTGTGTTTTGATCATGACAAACTCCAATATGGAAATCCCTGAAGTTTCGGCTGCAGTTGCTCAAGTGATGTGTAACACTGCACTTGTACATTGATGGTATGTGCAGGCATAGGGAAATGGCTGCACATCCTACCCTCTCACCCAACACTCAGGATGTTAGCCAAGGAATGCTAACAAGTAGTGTTATGGTCTGGGATTGATTTATTGATGTATTCTGTGCAGCTTTGTTGCATACTCTGTTTGTGGTTATGAGTCTGTACACGCTTAGGGCTTCCTGTTTAAAGTTAGACACATTTGAATTGTTATCATTAATACTAAATAATACTGCGATTGGCCAGCAATATGGCCTTGTCTATTTTCCAGCTTTCTTGAAAGTAGTGTTTGAGCCAATGTTCCTGTGCTAACAGTCTTGGTTTGTGACATTTAGGTATACATATGTAGGTAATGGTAAAAATGAATCTAGAAGATTATATGGTGCAAAACTTAGAAAGTAAGCTGCAAGTACCTTCACATTTATTAAATGAACAGTTGTGCTGATCGTGATGCAAAGTGCATCATCCATGAAAGTGTGTGTTGCTTGCTGTCCTAGACTGCCAAAGATTTTAGTTTTTTTGGTTTTGTTTTGTAAGTGTTGATGAATATATGTTTTCTTAATTGCCCAAAGCTGCTAACATCTGCTTGTGCATACATCAACAGAAGTATGTTTGATCAGCAAACAAGGGAGTTAATCAGCACTCAAAAGATGTCACACAAGCACAACAACAAAGACCTGAGTCGCCTACGGTAACTCTCACCTGGCATGCAAGTAAATACAAGGTAGATAAACTCCACCAAAGCTACAGCCTCAAGTGTGTGCAGTCAAGGTCTCCTGTGGATTCAGTTTTTGGCAAATTACCTCCCTTGCCCCATTGAAGTAGCTGTACATTTGTGGAGTTGGGTTCAGGGACAAGACACTGTTTAACACGTACAGAATAGCGTTTCAGGGCAAGTGTGTGTTTATCCAGTTTTGTGCATCACAGTTGGTCAACAAATGCAGTTTAATGTGTATTGGACTTGGAGGCTTGTGTGTTGCAGGTGTTCGAAGAGGAAGCAGAAATAACAGCTTAGGTTTACTGTCCAGAGTAAAAGTTGATGTCTGTCCAGTTGTGTGTGTTGCAGGTGACCTGAGATATAACAGTTTAGGTTTATTGTCCTGAGTTTGTTGATGCCTGTCCAATGCTGTGTTGCAGGTGACCCGAGATATAACAGTTTAGGTTTATTGTCCCAGAGTTTGTTGATGCCTGTCCAGTTGTGTGTGTTGCAGGTGACCTGAGATATAACAGTTTAGGTTTATTGTCCCCGAGTTTGTTGATGCCTGTCCAATTGTGTGTGTTGCAGGTGACCTGAGATATAACAGTTTAGGTTTATTGTCCTGAGTTTGTTGATGCCTGTCCAATTGTGTGTGTTGCAGGTGAACAGAGATATAACAGTTTAGGTTTATTGTCCAGTGCAAAAGTTGATGCCTATCTAGTTGTGTGTTGCAGGTGACCTGAGATATAACAGTTTAGGTTTATTGTCCACAGTCTGTTGATGTCTGTCCAGTTGTGTGTTGCAGGTGACCAGAGATATAACAGTTTAGGTTTATTGTCCAGAGCAAAAGTTGATGCCTGTCCAATGGTGTGTGTTGCAGGCGATCAAGAAAAAAGCAGAGTTCAGGGTGTGGATCTTGTTCTTCCTGGTCGTCTGCTCTTTCTCCCTCCTCTTCCTTGACTGGTACAATGGCTAATGACCATGGCAGCAGCATCTGCATCCGTGTTTTTTATCATCTCCTTTCCTCCATGGCTGACATACAGCAGAGGATTAGTGCTGCTGCTTGGCCATATTTTCCATCTTCCTTGATGGTTACAGTGCCAAATGATGATGATGGCCTCAGTGTCATTGGCGTGTTCCTCTTCCATTCATTTTTAACTGGTGCAAAACACTGTTGGTAGTTTTATCTAATGTAAAATATGTATGTAATACCGATTCATAAAGCACACCAGAAAATTTCACATTCACAGAGCTCACAGCTCTAAGTCACACACACACACACCCACGCACACACACACACACACACGCACACATGTGCACACAGCCACCTGATTTAAGACCACCACGACACTATGACAGAGCACCCTGCTCTTGAGGCCACTATTTGTGAAACCGTAACTGTTGAAGAATTCAAACCAACAACTTTGGCAAGCTGGAGTAGGGAGTAAGAGCCCTTTTCAGTATCCGGTGCAGGTTGTAATAGTATTATGAAGCTGACAGTGAACTGTATTAGTGTATAGGGTGATTCAGTTTGTGGATGTCTCTTCTGAGGACCTTTCTTCCTACCCACACCCCTTCTGTTTCCATCTTCATCAAGCACACAAGAAGTTTACTGTAAGGGAGTGATCACGTATTTTATTGTGGCCTTGTGCTAGACAGAGGACTTCACAGTATATGTGCTGCAGCTTAAAACAGGAATGTAGAAGAAATGTATTGAAACAGTGTTGCAATCGCATCCTTAATTTTTGGGCCACACTCAGGCCTTTGTGGAGTCGACCAGCGGAAAATGACCACCTGACCATTCACTCCAGGTACATACATATATATGTAAATAATTTGTCTCTGTATTATTTGTGTTTTGCTGTTGTTGTTTTTGGGATGCGTATTGCCGAACTGGTGGAAGGTTCCTGGACAGAAATGTTATCTCATGAAGTTCATCTTGGAAGATCCTGTGCATGGAAGATGTTCCTTATGACCATCACATGCCTTCTGTAGTGTAATGTTTTTGTTCTTGTGTTTATTCTGAAATGATTCTGCATGCATGTGTGTGTGACTGCACAGTGTGCGTGCGCGCACGCATGCGTGTGTGTGTGTGTGTGTGTGAGCACATGCATGTTTTGAGAAAAAGAGATGGTCAGGACTCCATGTTGCTTTGCACTGCAAACTAGCATGCTGTTGGTTATAGCTTATAAATAAGACTTTTAGTGCAATATGCATGGTAGCATCTAATAAAAATGATAGCTCAAAGGAGATACATTCTGTATGTAGTGTTCATTGGATGTTTCAGTGCACTTTATGCTAACCAGCCCCAAAGGCTGATATAACACTGTCGTGGTTGACTGGGTGTTAATAATAATAGAGCACCTAACCTGCACAGGCCCTAAGTGCTTACACATTCTTTAAATGCACATACTTTCAAAATTCAATGCATACAACACAAATGCACCCACGTACACACACACACACATACTCCATTATCTATCCCCAGTGGTTACTAAACACCTGATTTAGTAATTACAATATTATTATTTGAGGTTTAGTGTGATGAAACGGATTTCTTCCATAACACAAAACTTTTTACAGTGTTTTTGTCAAGGTCAGTCGAACCAGTGTGAACAGGTAGAGCAAAGTCTGAAAGACCTTGATGAAAGTGGAACTAATTCAGAGCAAAAAATATGATATTATTACAGTCACCTGGCTGGACTACCAGCAACTGTTCACTCCTTTCGTGGGTGTGCATGCAGGTCACAAACAGAAGAACAGACCACAAACATAAAACTAAGACTACAAACATAAAATTGGAAAGACTGAAAAAATGATGGTTTATTTCACAACATCACTTTTTGTCAGCAATGGGACATGCAGTATGCTCAGAACTGTTCCCATATTCACAAGATTAAAAAAGAAAGAAAATCTAACACCAGGCATTAAAGTTAAAAAAAAAAAAAAATGTCTTGCAAATTTGTTCATGTGTAAAATACTAGGAAAAAAAGAAGAAAATCTACCAGGCATTAAATAATTAATGCCAGAAAATATACCCCCAAAGAAGTTTGACAAATTAGTGCATCTGTGTAAAATAATAGAAAAAAAGAAGAAAATCTACCAGGCATTAAATTATTAAATGTCAGAAAATATACCCCCAAAGAAGTTTGACAAATTAGTGCATCTGTGTAAAATAATAGAAAAAAAGAAGGAAAAAGGGATGTGTTTCTTTTAAAAGTACATATTTAAAATAATAGTACACACAATATTAGATTTTTCACTGGCACCTGTGACACCTTCCATCACTGATCAATATAATTTAATTTTCTATTCCATTGGCAGTGGTCACAATCATCATTAATTATTTTGCTATTTTTACACATTATCTTTGTGCTTTTCACATCAAAGCTTTCTCTCATTGGTGGAAATGGGCTCTTTGGTATGCAAAGCAATCTCATATATTCATGAAAGCAAAACCTTCAGAACAATTTGTGAATAAATCATGTCATGTGAAAAATGTACACAGCCATTTCAAGAAATTCAAGACCATTTACTCTTCATTCAGTCGTGTCAGTATCTAATCAAACTGATTGACATTTGCTCTCCATTCAATCTATCAATCAAATATCCAATCAAACTGAATTTTGAGAACAACGTTAAATGTACAATGAAATTAATGCAATTCACTTGTTTCCATGCTATGACAGCGAGATCAACACCTTGCATCTGAACTCCATAACAAACAACCATCATCTTGCCGGCAAGCGAAAATGGATTACACTATTTGCAAATTTCACTGAATTGCATCAGCTCTTTCATACGGTAATGCGAAGTCTGCTTTTGCTTTTCGGAACTATAACTGTAATCAGATTATGCACACTGATGCTTCAGTTACCTGGTTAGAGATGATTGGAAAACCAAATATAATGATGGCATGTTACAAAAAAATAAAAAGAAGGATTTTAAGCACACAGTCTGCTGTTTAACAAGGGTTCAAACCATGACACTCTCATTCTTCATAATACTGATACTATTCTTTTCATTTCCTCTGATCCAAGGAATGGGAAGGAACAAAAGTAATAAAAATCAACCACAACAAGCAGTAAAGAACGAGGAAAACATACTCACGAAAAGAAGATAGGACACAGACACAAAAACACTATGACATTTCAGCAGAGGGGTCTTCATCAGCAATAAAATATGTGACAAAATGACACTAACACAGAAGACAGACACAAGAATTTAAAAAAAAAAAAAAAAGGCCAGAGGAAGACAGCCAGTTACTGAAAATAAAGGGGAGGTAACTAAATAAAGCAGATGGATATTGATTCAGAAGACATCACTTCAACAACGTCTATCGGGGTAAACATGAATGAGCATATATAATTACGCTTTGAATTCTGTTGAAACACCAGTGGGTTTGTGTGTGTATGTGTGTGCCCATGTCCTGCCTTCATTTGGTGAGTTCCTTGTACCTTACTGATTGTTCTTTCTCACCACCAGTCATTGTTGTTGTTTTTTCCTTTGAGAACACTGAAAAACAAAACAGGATACTGTAATCTGCAGACTACGCGACACTTCTGAATACACCCCACCCCCTCCCTTCCCTCCACAAAATTAACATGTCCACAGGCAAGGTGCTGAATATAAGCACAAGGCTTGCTGAATATAAGCACAAGGCTGGCACAAGTGAGGTAAAGAGACAATAGCATGTGTGTGTGGGACAAGCATGCTCCACGCAATTCAATTGTGTCCAAATTATATTATTTTTAAATGGACAGCACACAGACAGAATCACAGATTTGTTTGCATACCAGCTCAGTCAAAAACGCAGCCTTTCTTCAAAATGATGTTTGCATACTGTGCAGTTTCTCTGCAACAAACAAATCAAACATTGGGGTCATTGCTGTAATAAACAATGGTAACAGACATCTAAAGGAACAACCTTAATTATTGTACCAAGGTGGCTGGGACCATCAAAATGGCTTTCTCACTGAAATTTGTCTCAAGAGAACTAGAGAGTATGGGAATAACTTTGTTTTAAGAAAAAATTCATCCTAAAGACTGCATTTGATGTGGATGTGACTAGATGAGTAACCCACTCTGAAAGTTTGTTTCAAAACTAACGCAAATAACACTGATTAAAAACTAAAAAAATAGTATAATTTCCAAACAACAAACCCGTAATGGTCAGTACCTCAGCAAGGCTACCTTTAAAACATACATGGTCACAGTAATGCATCGAGGAAGCCCAACAGTTCAAGAACTAGATTACCTCCCTTGGCACACAAAGCCTTCAGATGCTTCTGCAATTCCACCAAGCAATTTTGTTACGGACACAAAACTAAAATTTTGGTGAAGAAGCTTCCAAGTTTTCCATACTTGAGTGTCCCATTTAATAGGAGCTTTTTTTTTTTTTTACAGCAAACAAAACCGATATAATCGGACAAGGTTGAAATTATATATATACCATGTTACACAGATGGTTTTCATGTTTTGACAGCCATCACTAGAGGCGATAATTATCTTGTTGGTTCCCAAGGGGTCTGAATTTAAAAGCACAAACTTGACAATAAATATCCTGTTTGGCTCCCAAGGGGTCTGAATTTAAAAGCACAAACTTGACAATAAATATCCTGTTTGGCTCCCAAGGGGTCTGAATTTAAAAGCACAAACTTGACAATAAATATCCTGTTTGGCTCCCAAGGGGTCTGAATTTAAAAGCATGATATAGGTTCAGCCTACTGAAAACAGTGTGAACACCAGCATGGAGTTTTGTCTATGTTGCTCAAACTGGCTCGATCCATTAACTCTGTCAATTTGGAACTGTTGCTACGCCGCTCTGAGTGGCTTTTATTGTGCTAGCACTGCCACTGTCGAGAGATTGTCGTGCTGTTTCAGTCACATGATCCTCTCATGCATCATTCATGTTCTGCATGAGAAATAACTTTCTTACCACTCACCCTGTGTGCACAATAGCGTAGGCTTTTTTGGCACGCTCATAGAATGCAAACCTCTCCACCTGCTCTATCTTCACCTGAAAGGACAGCAAACTATTATGCCAAGTACTCTTCATCACAACTCTCTCTCTCTCTCTCTCTCTCTCTCTCTCTCTCTCTTTCTCTCTCTCCCTGTGGAAGCTTTGCACACTGACTGAGACTTTGAAGATTGTCTAAAAAAAAAATCTGACTTAAAGAGAATATAACAACTGAAAGAAAGAGCCCAGTTTGAAAAAAAAGAAGACAAAAGAAACTACATCTGGGACATATACATCTGAATCACTATCTTACACAGATGTTTCTCTTGTGAGTGTGGGTGGCTTGAGAGGGTTCTATGAAAACCTCACTTAAGATGAAAAACGACAACAACAACAAAACGGGAAACACTTGCCCTCAGAGATCATGCTTCATTTCAACATCTTTAGGACACTAAAATCCAGTCAGAAAGTATCTCACTCCATCTTTGATAAGGGTACTCTGAAGTTAACTCCTGAATCTTGGATGACTAGACAATCTCATCCATCTTGAATGACTAGACAATCTGTTTACTGACATCTAATGTAGAATTCTCAATTTTTCATCCTATGCACCAAACCAAAGATTCCTCTTGACCTGTCAGCTGTTCAGTTTGAAAGTACTTCATTGTCCCTTGTGGGAAATTCAGGTCACCTTATCGATGTAAGGCACAGCAGCCACATGAGACGCATTACCCATGACAGTCTGCCACCCGTTCCTATCAGTGTATGCAGTATTTTTGGGGAGTCCGAACAATGGCATCAGCTGTCAGTGTTTGGGATTTTTACCATGCTCACATATGTGAATGCAAGTGATTGCACACAGGGCCTGTACGGACAGTTTAAGAGAGTCCGTACTGAAAGTTGGTTGGGAGACAAATCCCTTATTGCACCAGGGACTCAAACCTGCGTCAGTATTGTTCCCTGGCTTTTCAGTCAGACTCTCTACCAACTGAGTATTCCTGCATAGGTAACTCGCATTGCTCGTTTACTCTGAATTAAGTGTGTGTCAGCTTTTCTTTATTTTTATTTTTTCCTTCGTTTTTTTCCAGATGGGGATGGGGAAGATATATGGTAAATATGTGTGAGAGTATGTCGAGAGGTGGGTGGAGTGAAAGTACGTGTGGTAGCTAAATCAAGTGTCAGAAAGTATGCGAGAATTTTTATATAAAGTCCTTAGAGTAATACTGTGCAAGTACATGATGATTAGGGTGTAGGAATGTGTTTTCACGCATATATGAAATCCTGAGTGTAGGAGATTGTGCAAGTACATGACAATTAGGGTGTGGGAATGTGTTAGTCTTTGCGTGCATATGAAATTCTGCGTGTAAGAAATATAGATCAGGTGAAATTAACTATGTGTGTGGATACATATATATACAAATGCATGTTTGCTTTTGCGACTGCAAATGCTTAATAAGTGTCTCATTTTTTTCTTTTCTTTCTTTCTTTTTTTGTTTTTTGTTTTGTTTTGTTACTTGATGATACAATATGCTACTATCTTGATAATTGTAAGATCAGTCGAATAATAATATAACTTATGTGAAAAGATAAAAAGGAAGAAAAATCGCATTGCTCCTGAACTGAACTGCTGAGCCACTCAACAGCTTGCCACATGTGCAGCTTTGTCATCGTCATTGGAAATGACAGACTGCCAAGATTGACATTCCTCACTATGAGAACTGCAAGTACAACATAACAAAGCCCATCCCTAATAAGCTGTATGGTTTCCGTGGACATTAAGCGCCATGGTTCTTTCCTTACAACAAAAGTCCCTTCTTTTCTAGAACTTACTGGTTTGCCTTCTGCAGCATTCAGAATTTGTTGGTAGGTGTCCCATATAGGCACAGGGAAATTCTTCGCTTGATCGGAAGGCACAAGCTGCATCACAGCAACCTGCAGAGAAGTGTATAAAAAAATCAGCCATTGAACACAAGCCAGAGATGAGTTGCATCATGAAAGATTGAACTGACTGCTTACCACGATTATGACACATCCGTCACTACATTTGAACCTTTGCTGACGACAGGCTGCATCATGAAAGACTTAGTTGATTTCTTGCACTTATATAACTGATCCTTTGCCATTTGAAGAAGAAAATGCCTTCTGGTATCTTGGGTACATCTTGGAAGCAGAATATAGACAGGGCTGCAGGGGTAGGGGGTGGGGAGGGGAGGAAGAGAGATTCCAATTTGGAATTGGAAACCATGCCACCACCTATGTGGCAAAATATATGATAAAAAAAATGACTAAGGACAGAACAGGAACTGGCCACCCATATGTGCCTGAGAAACTTGGCACAAACACTGAAGGTTTCTGTCATACAAAAACATGATGCTGTGTTGTGCCCCAAAAACTTGTGACCAAGATGTGAGCACATGTCAGGCCAGACTGCATGGAACTGCTGTGTGCTTGAAAGGGTTTCTGCATCTCGGACAGTCCATTTATCGCAATCAGTGGTTATTCTCCACACTCTTCCAAGAATCTTTTTTTCTTCTTCAAAGTAAGATCTGAACACTTGGATTTTTTCTTCTTCAAAATAAGATCCAAACAAATTCCTATGACTGCAATCTTTCCTTCTTCTTTTTTCTTCAAAATAAGCTCAAGTGAGGTGCTCCACCTAATTACCTCACCAATGTGAGAGACATCAAGCAGCAGCATCCGCTAATCCACTCTTGACAAGGTTATTAAAGTTCTTACCGGCTGGTCTACATACTGGTCCAAGGGAAACAACTCCATCACGCCCTTCAAGATTTCGGCAGCTCCAATGCCTGTGAAAAGTGAGAGTTAATGAGAATTTTGAACCAATGCTAGACTCTGGGCTGAGAGTAAACACTGCAATGAGCGTCTGACTGCAGCAAACTACAGACACACAATGGCATACAGATTTATTACTGTACTTTCTGCTTTCGGTAGAATGCCAAGCTCAGCAAAATGTTACTCTGTGCAACCCAGGTTCCAGGCAAAAATGGTTCCTCGTCTGCCACAAATCTTGAAATTTACCAAGCAAATCTATGACGTTCATCATTCAAAGATTTGAGCCAAACTGATTTTGCTAAGTCCTTCACACTCATGGCTATTTACTACTGAAAGCCTTGATTGAGGACACACATATATATATATATATAACAAAATTACTGGACAGCAGAACCTTTAAACTATTCTGCCTGGCGCCTGACTCAGTCGGGTGCCACTGAACAGTCTTGTCCACCTGTGCAGTCAGGTGCAGAAGCTCATTTCATGAAATTTGTTTTAGAAGTTGTAAAACTATGGCTCTATCCATACTAATGAAAGAAGGAGTAAGTAAGTAATTTGGTGTTTTTTACGCCCAGTCAACCAGTGTGGTTATATCAGGGTGATACACATTTTGTCATAATGTTTGTTTTTAATAATGTGTGCAAATTATGGTAGCTCTACCTTATGTAGAAGTGGAAATAATGAACTCTAAACACAGTGGCTGTGTTTTTTGTTTTTGTTTGTTTCTTTCTTTTGTTTTTAACAGTAAGACTAAAAATGCCCTGGCACCAGAGGCTGCGCTAGCATTAAAGCCTCTGGGCTGAAAGGGTTAAGAAATTGTCTAAAGTGAATTAAAATTCCTTGCCACTATACACTCATACAGTCTTTTTGTATTATTTTTATTCTTGTGTTAGCCATAAAGTGATCAGATTTATGGCAAATTTCTGCCAAGAAAATGTAACTCTTTGTCTTAAGCAGGAAAGTTGGTTAGTCGTAGGATTTTAATGTCAGGCAACTGAACACGATCACATCAGAATGATCAAACTCTGTCATAAGCAAATGTGCAGCTGAAGCTATTTCTGACATGTGAACCCTTTATCTTGAAGCCAAATCTAAAAATATCACTCCACACCACACACACACACACACACACACACACACACACACACACACACACACATACACACACACATATATATATATAAAACAACACATACATGTATATATATGTATACAAAAACACTTATTAAAATATTTGAGTATTTCCATTTTGCCCTTGTTACAAAAACAAAAAGCAAAAGAAAACTAAACAATTATAAGGCCAGACCAAGCTAGTGTCATTGACCATCCATCTGATTTGATACCAGACTAAAGACAAATATGAAACAGAAATGGACAGAAACCAAACATTTTTATTTTTTATTTTTATACATGCATGGCAAATACCCATGCCATATGACAGCAAGTTGCACATATTACAGGTCTACTATCATCTTGACAAGAGCCATACAAAAAAAAGAAGAAGAAAAAAGGGACAATGTTTTGGCAACAGGGTTAGGAGGCTCAGCAAGACAGGAGACGAGAAAGGGGAAACAACTGACAGCCAAATGGGCACTCAACCTACCATCCGCTCTGATCTCTTTAGGACCACACTTGCAGATGGAGGAGCTTGGGAAATGAAGGTCAGCCAACACTGCAACACCATTTCAAAAAACATTGTTAAAATAGCTATAAAACATAATTACAAGTTTTGAACGATACAATAACTACTACTTGAGAGAGTTAAACATGCATGCACCAACAATTTTTTTTTTTTAAATGTGCACACTGCCATCTGTTCTGGTAGAGTATACTACAGACATGAAAATAATTATGATATTATATACTTCTTGTCAAATATTTAACTATTAAATGATTAATCCCACATGTTACTTTTAAATGTGTGTGTGTGCATGCATGTGTGCATGCATGTGTGTGAACTGAAACAATGTTTCCATCACTTAGAATCCATAAGACTGATTATAACCTACTTCTTTTATTTTGATTATTCTGCTAACACAACATTAAATTAATGCATTATCTGTGTTTTTCCACACCGCTGAACATTAGGCCTTCTCTATCAAAAAGTGAACATAGGATCTGTAACCAGTGTTGAACATGGGATCTGTAACCAGTGTTGAACATGGGATCTGTAATAGTGTAAGTTGTGTAACATGTCTAAGTATCAGGGATCAGTGACATACATGTATAAGTCTCAAGGATCTGCAATATTATATCTAAGTCTCTAAGTATCTGGGATCTGCAACATGTCCAAACTATTAAGGATCTGCAACATGTCTAACTATCATGGATCTGCAACATGTCTATCAGGGATCTGTAATATGTCTAACTATCTGGGCTCTGCATCTAAACTATAATATCAGCAAGCATTGCTGCTCTGCACCCTTCCTCCAAGAGTCCAAAGTCTGCCACAGTTAATTACGCTACTGAAGGGGCACTATCTATCTATTATATATATATATCTGCTCTTCTGTCTTTTACTGTCACGAGCCGGTTTGGCCTGGCCTAGTGGTAAGGCGTTAGGCTGGTAAGCGGAAGGACCTTGGTTCGATACTGCTTCGGCTCTCCTTTCTCTTCAAAAAGGTTGTGGTTTGTGGACAGTCTTGTGACTTTGTCCATCACTTCCTACTGAAACATTAAAATGGCTCTCATCGCTGCCCATCTTAATGCAGAAGTCATTCTGGTGGTGACAGTGTAGCGATAGGTATATAATCTCCCTCTCCCCCCACCTCCATACTCCCTTCCCCCCTCCTTCTCCCCGTCCCTAATAAGCTGTACGGTTTCTGTGGACGTTAGGCACCATGTTTACTTTTACTGAAAATATCTGTAAAGTTTTGTGAAAGGTATACATTTCAAGGTGTACATGGATCTGTAACAACTAAGAAAAAGCAACATGTATGACATGTGTAAGGACCAATCAGCACTGCTGCCCAAAACCCTTCCTCTCCGACAAACTCTGCCATAAGTGGTTTAAATGCTACTGAAGAGGCACTAGTTACATATAATACAGACCTCTTTACTGTTGTCTTCTACTAAAATCATTTGTAAAGTTTCATGCTGTCTGTGCCCCCTGTAAAAGTTGCAACAAGATTGGGTAAACAGACTGTAGAATCAATGTAGTAGACTAGTACTGATGCACACACAATATATATATATATATATATATATATATATATATATATATATATATATATATATATATATATAAATGCATATAGATATAGATATATATTTTTATAGATATATTATATATATATATATTTATATCTCTAAATGCGCATAGTTCAGGAACTGTGTGAGAGTCGAGGTGGCCATCCTGGGCTGTCTGTCCCAACGAGCCTTCTGGTTTCCGTGGATGTAAAGCTATACTGAACCACGCTTCAGCATTGGTCTCAGCTTGTCCCTAATATGTCAACTGACATCTGAGGACATTAAGCAACACTACCTACCTCTAAATGCAGGTATGTTGGGTAAAAAATTAGTTCCATCTCAACTTAAACAATTTTGGTTTCATAAGTGCTGGTGAGTAACTATAAATAAAAGAACCACCTATTATTTACAGTTTGATAGAAAATTTGCAACAATGACTGCTAGCATTCTAAAACAATATCTTTTGAACCTTTTACACATCTGGGTTTCATTATAGTTTCAGTTACAAGTATGACATTACAAACTTGCCATTTGAGCATCAGTGAGAAAAAACTGTCAGTTAGCCAACAGTTTTCAAAGACCCATCTAGATGTAACCAATGATGGCAGTGGCTGAAGGAAGGGTGTTGTAACTTATGTAAGCCAGTGCTCGGAGTTTGGGTCTTGGAATGTGCTGTGCACACAGGCGAGGCACTCAGGCATTGAGGAGTCTGCACAAGTGTGGACTAAAAATGGAAAAAATGGCAAATTGTCCTTCATCCCATCTCAAACCCAATGAAATCTACACCCAGAGCCTGAAAAGCTGCATCCGACTACCTTTGCCAAATTTTTGGTGTTGTGATTTCAGATGACTCAAATTACTTCATTTCATATATATATATATATATATAATATATATATATATATATAACGACCACAAAGATGATCCACAATGAAGTGACTAATAAAGTAATATTAGTAAAACTAGTCATGAAATAACCGTGTTGACAGTCAAGCTGCATTAACAATAACAATGTTAAATAATATATATATAATACAAAACATTTAACTGCACCGAACGACGGCATTTCGACAACTGCCTAGCTGGCCCTTAACACTCTGGGGGGAAAACCAGTGTAAGTCTTGGTGACGTAAAAAAAATAATCAGTGAGGTCATCTTTCTATAAATTCAGCTTTGAACCGCCTTGGGCCAAGACTTTTAACACGTGAGTGACTGCACTCCTACTTATCTTCGTCAACTCTTGTTTCGGACACTGCCACTCCCACTCCCACTCAAAGAAAAAACCCTAAACCCAGGCTAAGACCGCATGGTCTGACAGCGTATACGAAATCCCGAAACTTTCTCGGACCCCACTTCATCACCGCAATGGATCCAGATATTTTGTTTTTGATGAGGCTTGACGAGGGTCCAGTCAGTGAACGTGACAAACTCTATCGTCCCAGTGTTTGCTGAGAGCCACACACCTATTTCGTCGCCGTGACCCATTGAGTAGAGGGCGTGAAGCAAATCTGGAGACAAAACTTTGGGAATCTTTCTCAGAGGCATGATCCACAGTTTAGCACAGCACTTTCTACTGGTTGTTTAGAATCAGATCTGGGGCGTGTTCAGCCTGGAGTCGCGTGGCAGTTGAGAGTAGTGCCCCTTTGGTCGCCCGAGACAGAGCGGACAGAAACTAAGAGCGAGCTAGCTCTATGCCGGACGGTTTCAACCCTGATTGACCCGCCCCCGAATATAGGATTGGTTGCGGGCTGTGGAAGCCGTGACGACATCGATTCGATGACCCGCGTCGGCTCTCCTCTCCTGTCATCCAAAATTGTGGTAAAATAATTATGGACACTGTCTCAGGCCGGCTCAGTGTGACTGACTTCGCTAGCTGTCACAATCAGTTCAGTACTGAATTAGTGAAAAATTTAATGGCGCACTGATCTCAGTGAAAAACAAAGGCAAACAAACAAACAAACAAAAACAAACAAACAAAATTCTGATCGTGACAGTTTCCGAGGCCGGAACCCTCCCCAATTACCTACATCAGTCCGGACAACTCGGACAAACTGACAAAATCAGTGACTAAAATTAATTTTTAAAAACACTGCGGAACTGACTAACCGGCGAGTGGCAAAGCCCGGGCCGGACTACGGATGACAACTTCAGTGACAAACCGCTCAGTTGCGGCTTACTAGTGTCACGTAGTCAAAAGACAAAATTACCGAAGTGATTATGTCAGTACTGACAAAATCACTCATTTTGTCTTTTGACTCGAGTCACAGTTAATGGTTTCAGCGTACTGACTCAGTCGGCGTCCAAAGCGGCGGCGGCACATAATTAGTGACTACTATCACTGAGTCATCTTAGAGACATG